>SNQJ01S0183798.1:0-18950 GCA_010110895.2 Picea sitchensis | reverse complement strand
CATAGCTCAACCTAACAAGAGCTATACAACCACCACCTTGTCGAACAAACACCGCATTTTACCTCTTCGTATTTTCATGTCCGTGCCTTTTGCCTCTTGGTATTGTCTTATTTATGTCATGTATAGATTGAAAACTTGCTTGTTCATATCCCTGCATAGATTGAAAACCAGTAAGTTATTTTAATCCACTTCAAAAATGGGTGTTGTACAACTTGAATGAGTTTAATTCTGCAGTAGCCTCTTTTTACCTCCTCAAAAACCGTTATAGTCAATGCAGTGCAAGTCACAATTGTTGGTAAGAAGACATGGTTTTGATGAATGTCGCCTTGACACTCTTAATTCATTTTTGTTTCTGTAGAAAGTATTTTTTAAGTTTTTAATTGCCATTTATATTTTTTGAAACAAGGAATTACATCGAGGTATTATCGCAGGTAAAGATCTTCCCATAAGTGTTTTTCTTTGGTTTATGGATGGATATGGTTGGATTTATTATTTGCTAAATCATTTTAAAAACTACAGGTGGTTCTCTCATGTTGATAGCAATAAGATTATTTGTGGGTATAGTTGTGCATAGGGGAAGGAAGAGGCTTTCTTTCTGTCCAAGGAAGGATGAGAGCAAAGATATGGTAACATTTATCCAACTATGTTTTACTCTTAGATTGAAGGTTCTATCATAACTCGGTGTTTTAAGAGTGTTTCCCAATCCTATGCATCGTGTGATTTATTTTCTTTAACAAGAACAATGCACCATAAGATTAATTATCAATTATAGTTGAAAAATTGTCATTATTTTAAATGTGAAACTAGTAATATACTAACATACCAATTCATTACAAATTACACTTGTAGTTTTGTTAATTATTTTTAATGTTGGACTAGTAGTGAGGGTGGGTGATTTATCTTGAAGAAAGCTCGAATAAAGAGAGAGCATGAATGGTCGTATGGTGGGAGGATGTGATGCAAGAGGTCACTAAATACTCGTTCATCATTAAATAAACACCAATTGTTGTTTATAGTGGAGCTTTCAATAACATTGTAGTGGTTATATATAAAAAGAATCTTCCAAGGACTATTGGATTAGGAGGAAATGGAGGGTCTTTATTATGTATCGAGACATCTTTGTGGGTCACCAGTATAATTCAATTAGAGGTTGGAAACCACTTGTTTAGAAGAGATCCATAGTCCAAATTGCATAAGAGGGTCATCACCTCAACAATTTGCAACAATGATGACTCATTGACTTCCAATGGAAAGCTCTTGATCCAGGTGGATATTGGGGCCACCCACCTGATCTAAATTCCAAATGGCTCATCTTGACAATTTTCTTCAACACATTTCTCTGTAAAGGGGACATCTCTTTGTAATTGTGGGTTTTTCACTTCTGGGACCATCCTAAAGCCCTACACAACATCCAGGTGGATAATGGTGGCCGCCCACTTATTCCAAATGGCTTATTTTGAAAGTTTTCATGTCAGTACATCTTTTTGTACTTCCATGTCCGTTTTGGGGCCCTAAACAATGTTTGTTTGGCTTTCCACAATTAAACTGTAGACAAAGTCAAAGTTTTATGGCATAATGCATAGTTCTCGAAAATAATTTTCCAACGGGCTATCACACGCCTAAAACGAAGATCGTATGCAAAAGTTACGATCCCGGGAAGTTGATGTACTAACTTACCCCAACGGAGCCCACCTGACTTTTGGCGCTTCATCTCTTAGAGTTAGGTTTTTGGATGTCTAGGGTTTTGGCATTCATGTTTATTATAAAAAAGGCCTTCAGAGCCTCATTGTACTCATTTTCTTGCGAATGAGTGCAATCGTCACATCTCTTCTCAGAAATACAACTGTCACCATTCTAGCGAGTCTAGCACTTTGTATTTTTACAGTCTTTGTACATTTCTTTCATTAATATAAATTATGTATTGTTGTATTTGTTTGTTTCTGACAATATTTATGTGTATTTCATTGTAATATCTTTGCTTTCATTTTGTTCCGAAAATAATCCAGATCAACTCTCAAGAATGGAGTTTCATCCATAGTGCATATGAAATTCACCTATAGAAGGATAAAGAAAAACCTTCTAGTTGAGATGACCATTGAAGAACCAAATTTTCCGAGTACTCTCTATATGATTTCTCATTGTAATCAATCTATCCACACAATTTCATTTAGAACATTCAAGACATGAACACTTGAATAATTAGTTTCCTCTTCTATTTGAGTTATAAAAGTTTGAACATAGCATGAGAAAAAATGTTATGGAGAATTACATTTTGGGGCTTGGAGTCAAGTTATCTAGCTAACTTGGATTTGAGCCACATTTTGGGCTGCAATGTTTTTTTATTGAAACCTTTCTCATTGAGGAACGTTGAAGGAAGCAAATGATCAATGAACCAAAATGAATCTTCTCGATTGTAATTCTGCAATCATTTGATTTCTAATTTATCAAAAGTGTTAAGAGATGATTGACTTGTGAATGATAGTTGACACATCCATCTCATAGTGAAAGGATTTAAATTCTTGAAAAAAAGATTAAAGTATTCACTTATTCCATGAAAAATTCCTTACTTCACATAAGTACCTTTTATGAAACAACCATATATATGTAGTGTTCCACAAGTTAGGTAGTTCAAAAGATGATTTGTGTTCTCTTATAATTTCCAATATCACCACCCCAAATTTATACATGTCACATTTCTATGTTTCCCTCTATAATGTAATTATAGAATATTTTTTTTATATAAAATTAAAAATAATAATAATTAAAAAAAAACAAGATGAAAGAACAAAAATCATGTAACAATAACATCATATTATGCAAGGCACTCCACCACATTGAAGCTAGATATTGTCTAAGAAAACCCTGGAAAGATGTTGAAGTGTCCAGTGGTTCCTATGCAATGGAAATGAAAGAGTTTATTGGATGTGAAGACACATTACTTATCATGAACAATTTTGCATTCAACTATTAAAACATCACGCATACTCATCAAAACACTATGATTTTATCTAATTGATTAATTAGAGAGTTCAAAAACTTTACCAAGCCTTGAAACACTATCATTACTATGTTCGAATGATGAATACGAGATTGAAGCCTTGGTCTTGCCCTTTTCAATACCATATCTCACATTTGGAGCAAAGAATATATTTTACACAACATCATTTTATAATAAGTTCAATTGACACTATATTAAAATATGCATATTTTCACTTCATTTCAAATTACTAAAGTAAATAAAATAAAAAGTGTGTCCAAATCACTTCAAATACAATTACCCTAAAATTTGGAATTCTAGGTTGAAATATTTATTTCGCTGACTATACATAAATTGTAGAGAATAAGACACACCCATACAAATTTTAAATGGCATCCATCAATACCATTAGAATCTTGTTATTAATAGCCATGTACAACCACAAAGTTCTAGGGAAATACCAATGTTTTTACAAGCATGTTATTAATTTTGCAAGTTGTAAGATAGGGTATATTACAAAGACTATATAATTTTGAAAATTTAATTCTTGTTGAAATTTGGTAACTATGAAAACCCATGGGATGTGGATGAACCATGACCTAAAATTTTAATCCCATATAACTATGATGAGCATATGTGTTGGTCAAGATCTCTCAGTTCTTACTTCTTCTTGGATTGATCCAGATTCGGATCTCAACAGGTTTCTAACAAAACCTTTTAAAACTATTGGCCCTCTTGGTAAACCAGAAGGAAACGTTGTGCACAACGCAGTCTCACCCGGGATAGCTCTATGGGTGACTGCAATGCTCAAGTGCTTGCAGTCTAGGAATGAGTGAGGATCTGGGAGTGTATTCTATCTATCTTTATGCATTAATCTTGTCATTGATTCAATTATTTCTAAGATTTATTCAGCTTTAGCCTCATGCATGCATAGTAATACATCTAGCTAACCATTCATTCATAAACTAATAATTAACAGAAATTAAGCATTCAATAAACATCACACAGAACACAAGTTTTACCGTGGTTCACCCCCTCCCGGGCTACCTCCATAAAGATTTGGCTTCTCTGCTCTTTTATTTAATCTGCTACAAAATCTTGTGTTGCGTGCATTACCTCTTCAATCATACAATCATGATGAGGTTAAGGAACCTCTGTGATGCAGACTACATCACACCAAGCTCCTCAACCTGTGACCTAACCCTCAATATATGGTTTACTGACTCTTCTACCACCTTATTATTATCGACAGTCTCTCAACTCCTCAATAATACTGAACTGACTAACCCCTGACCTAGAACTCCTAGGTTCTTATTTATACTATTTTACAGGCTTATAGCCGTTACAATCCTTATCAAAAACCCTAACCCTAACACGGTTAGGCTTTCATGCATCCTCACCACGTGGTGTTTCCTCTTGCATGTTGTGTTTCCTTCTTTTTTCACATGTTGATTTTCCTTCTTTTTCTTGCCACTCATTGCACGTGCTCCAAAATTAGGTCTTTCCTCAAAATAGGCCTATGCCAAATAGCCCCCCAACACTGACATGTGGCTCGTCCCGAGCCACTCAGGTGGTGCACGCTCCTTGTACTTCCCTGTCCAAACTGTGGAATTTTTTTGCTAGTTCCTTTCCTTTTTCCCTCATCTTCACAACTTTTCCTGTTAGCGCCTCCACTGACTACGCTATTATCTCCTCCTGCATTAATGTTATGCCCTTTGTTTATGCATGTGGCATACTTTTCTTCTCTTCCTCCAACTGTGCAATCATTTGTGTTACTTGTTCTTGGATGGGTTCCAACTCATCTTGTCTTTCTTGCTTCTTTGTCTACGTTGATTTCAACTTTGTCTGCATGGTCTTCATCTCCTGCGTGCCCTTCAACCTCTTTGTAATGCTCATGGAATTTTTTCACTGCTTCAGCTCCTGGATGGTCGTGTTGATTCTCTCATCTTGTTGGTCCCACTGTTGGACCTGTTCATCTTCTTCCAGAATAATCCATATCTATGCGGTTTTGTCGAAAAACGCTTATGCTTCCCTTGCTTCTTTATCCATCTCATCTATCTGGAGTGAAGATTGGTGTTCTCTCTGTTCTCAAACCTCCAGAGGAGTCGTAGGATTGAGCCTTTCTTTGAGCTCCTCAATTTCCTGTTTATATCTATCAATTGTTTGCGAGATCATGTTGATCTTATCCTCTGCATTCCTATTAGGTGCCTACGCGTTGTCTAGGATGTGATCATATACCGTTGTTAATCCCTTTTCTATTTTATCTGCGCGTTGCTTCTCCTCTTTGGTTTCCAACATTATATGCTCTACCACCAGTTCTAGTGCGTCCTTTCCATTTCTGGTTGCTTGCAATTCTGTCCTGTATGTTCTAGCTCACAGTTGCACTTCCTGCGCGACACTGACTTGCAGTATGTATAGTGCCTTTGTTGGTATTTGAGATAGTACCAAATGTACCTGCACCAAGTCTTTGAGTGGTGTCTAAGCTATGGTCTTGTCCACCTGCATCATGTATGTTGTTATTTGGAAGCTCAGACTTGCTTGTGCTACAATTTGGATGGTGTCTTCTTCGTTCTGTGCGCTCCTGTCCTTGGCTTTTGTTGCTTGAGTGATGAACTTTGTTCCCCTTTCTTGCCTCTGCGTTGCTTGTACCCTTTCCAAGACATGTTTAATTTTGGCCAATTCATTTCTTATTCCTCCTCTTTGGTTCTTGTCCTCTTCGAACTCGTCCGCTATGCAATCTTGTACCCTCTTTTCTACAAGATCGACATCATCATCGGTAATTGTGTATTCCAGGATTTTCTTATGTGCTTTGGCTTTCTTGCGCTTTCCCCCTGTATGTATTATTAGCCGTTTGTTTGGCCTTGTCTCTTATGGAGTACTTGTCGATGGGTTTTCTTGCGTCGTTGTGTCCCCCCTTCCTTATTCTTCCTGCACATGGGGCATTGTCCTTCTTTCCTATCTACGCATCCTTCTTTGGAGCGTTGCCCTTCTTCTGTTGCGTTGGATTTTGACTGGGATTTCCCTGCTATGTTGGTTTCTTTGTCGTGGCATTGCCCCCTGCAGATGTATTGGACGAACCTGCTTCTACCTCTTTTCCCTTGGGCACGTCCTTGGTAACGATCGAGATCTTTCAGTCATCCTGCGAGTCTCTCATGGCCATTTCAACTTCCTCTGCATTGATGCAGAATTGAATTTGAAGCCACTCTTTCTCTGGATCCCTGCACGCTTGGATCCACATGTTGTGTCGTGTACCCCTAAAGTTGGCTACCCCTTGATATTGCGAGAGAACCTCCAAGTGTTGGCGATGATGTCTTTTTGTGTCGCGTAGCCCTAAATTTGGCTACCCCTTGATATTGCGAGAGAACCTCCAAGTGTTGGTGATGATGTCTTGTATGCCGCTGAGATACCGAGAAAAGGTGTTGGCATTACGACTTCTACGCTCGGGGTCCGAAGTGCTTTCCATTGATGTGTATCATGTTGTGCAATAACGTCCTACCCTGTCACAGAAGTATGAGTAGGGAGGCTCTTTCCAGCCAATTAGCGCTATCAAAATCATCAACCAGGAGTAGTGGAACTATGTCCCTAAGTCATGCACGTCCTTGCAGTGGTCTAGGAACATGTTCAATAAGTATGGCGCCCAATTGAGCATGGTTTTGTTTGTGTAGTGTGCTACTGCTGCGACAACCCCTGTATGGACCTCCTCCTTGCAGCATTTTCGAAGTAACTTGCATGCCATTAGCTTGGTTTCCATCCTTGTGGCTGCATCACTGATGAATTTTATGATTATTCCGCACAAGCCTCTCTCAGTCCCATATGTTTTTTTCATCTCTTCTGCGAGAGCCTTTTCCTTGGTTTGTCATATAGGTATTGCACGAGCTTCTCGCCATTTGATGGCAAGCCTGTGATGAATGAAATGAGTTCTATGTCTATGGAAACTAGTTCTTCTAACCACAAAAATCCTCCATGGAGTACCGCTAGCAACTGCTTGATGCAATCGTTCACATCTTTTCCCCTTTCGAAGTGGGGAATTTCCATCAGATTGAGAATTCTCATATTTTCTAAGCATGTTGCCCATTGTTTTGGTTGCAAAATCGGATCTCTGAATGGCCCTCTGCCCAGGCTCTCCATGTACACCTGCAGTGAAAATTATGGGAATTTGTTGTTGTCGGTCACATCATGGTCTTTGTACCACAATATTTTGATGCATCCTAGTAATTTTGGCATGACCTACACCCACTCTGGAATGCGCAACAAGACGATGTATTTTTTGAGCTGTGTGTGTGGGGATTGCGTGATGGGTTGTTTTCCCTTTCTCTTTATCGGTGCTAGAGGTCCCAGCCTCTGGTTCTCTTTCTTCCCCACCTGACTCTTGTTTCCTTGTGATATCTTCGATATGTACATCCTTCAGTTGTGTGGACCCCACCACAGGTTTTGGTCTTAGCCCGTCGGACTGTTTTCTTTCACTGTCACCATTATTTATTTTGTGGGCTACTTCGGCCCTGGTAGGTTGTTGTGGGTTGCCTATGGTTGATGGGTCCTAACCTTGTGCACTTTCGTGTGAGTCAATATCCATCCTAACCATCGTCGAGGCCTGCTCTTCTTCCTCAACCAGTGTGGCGCTCACTGGTTCGACCTATGGTGAGAGAATTGCATTGACATTGAATATTCCCTCTCTCTGTGTAAATTCTTGCTCTGCCTCTATGGTTTCATGTAGTGACCTATGGTTGCTGCATGTTTTTCGTGTTGTTTGGCTTGGTGCGCCGACCTTTGGAAGTGCCATTATGGATACTTCTTGCTTCTCTGAGTGAACTTCGACTACTATGATCTCTGAATTCACTTGTTTGTCTCTCGTCTTCATGCTCCTTAGCTTCGTGGGTTTTCAAAGAAAATGCACAATAAGTCTTGTTTGGCCCCTTCTTTCACTTTATATAGAGGGTGTCATAACTGCCTTGAATCTTCTTGGAGAATCTTCTTTGGTTGTTATTAATGCGTTGAATCTTTTTTAGTACGCTTCGTTCAATTTCATAAATGCCCAATTCACGTCTTTTTACCCAACGACAGATTTTTACTTTTTTGATCGTTGGCCTCTTTTCTGATGCGTTGTACTTTTTCGGTGTGCCGTACTTTTCTGTTGTGACTTTCCCTTAGTGTGCGATGTTTTCTTCCTGTCAATCATACTTTGCATGCAACCACTTTTTCTTTTTGTCGTGTGATTCCACTATCTGTTGCGCATGATATTTCCCAGTATTGTGTATTTTCTTTCTTTTCTACTTTTGTATTCCTTTTTTCTTCTTTTTCTCCTTTTCATTTCTTTTTATCATTTTTTGTCATAATATCTGTTATAGTTATACTATATACATTCATTTCTCACTGCGTCGTAACTTTTAAGGATTAGAAGGTCAATTGTCCCTCTACAGTTTCATTCGACTACCGTTGATCATTCATTTTGGTTATGTTCCTCCCAAGTCCTTTAGTTGTACAGATCCCCCATCTGTGACAATATTTACTTCATATGGCCCTAGCCAATGCATTCTAAACTTACTAGGATGTTGAAAACAATTTACTATCATAGAGTAGGACTAGGTCTCCCTCCTTAAAACTCTTCTTCTTAATATGTCTTTCGTGACAGGATGTGTCTCTTGCTTTCTGTACTTCCTGGTGAAATCCTGCCAAAATATTTTCCTCTTCCATTTCCATTAGTTGATTTAACATTTCTTGTACCGCGCCTCTTTCTCTCATGTTGGTAATTGTTGCTACGTGTAGACTGGGTACCAGAAATTCTAATGGTACTATTGCTTCCTTCCCATATAGCAATCTAAATGGTGTATGTCCTGTCAACTTATTACATGTGGTCCTATATGCCCACAATACTGCTAGTATTTTCAAGTCTCAATCATCTCTGTTGACATTGCAGATCTTAGTCAAAGCATTTTCCAAGATCTTATTGAAAGCTTCTACTATTCCATTTGCTTGAGGATGATATGGTGAACTCTTCTAGTGATAGAATTCAAACTCCTCAGTCATACCCCTAATGGTATTATTAATAAAATGTGTACCTTGGTCACTCATGAAAATCCTTGGACATCCAAAATTGGTGATCACTTGCTCAAACAAGAAGTGTGATGATGTCTTTGCGCTACAGTATTTGACTGGTGTTGCTTCTTCCTATCTTGTTAAGTATTCAGTCATAGTGATGATATACCTAGCTCCTAACCTTTTTGTTGGTGGGTTAATAGGTCCCACAAAGTCTATTGCCCATTTTTCAAATACCTGCAGAGTCACTTGTGGTCTTAGAGGCAACTCATCCCTTTTGTTGGGTTTGCCAACCCTCTGACAAACATCACATTTCTAGCAATATTCCTTGGCATCTTTATGGAGTGATGGACACCATAATCATGCACACAATACCTTATGCACGGTATATTTTCCTGCATAGTTTCCTCCATCTATACCTTCACGAGCTTCTGCCAAAATTTTGGGCCTTTCATGTTCCAATACACACCTTCTCAAAATGCTATATGTGCCCATATTGTATAAATTTCCTACAATAAGTTGATAGTCTCCATCTTTGACTACTAGATTTTCCTTCTGTGCAGTGTTAAAGTCTTGTGGTGCAACCCTTGTACTTAAGTATTTAATAATATCAACAAAGTATTCATCAACTACTTGTACTGAAAATAATTGTGCATAAGGGAAGTTGTCTTCCAAGTTAGTAGGTTCTTCTCCATTAGTTACCCTTGACAGGTGATCAAGTCTTTCATTCAACGTCCCTAGTTTGACTATTACTTCGAAATCAAATTCTTGGAATAACAATATCCATCTACAGATCCTCCCCCACAACACTGGCTTATTGACTAGATATTTGAGGGTAGAATGGTCTGTGAACATTTTAAAGTGTTCACCCAGTAAATAGTGCATGAACTTCTGAAGTGCATATACCATGGCTAGGCCTTCTTTTTCTATGGTGTTGTAATTCTCCTCTGATTATGACAAATTTCTTCTTGCAAATGCTATAGGATGGTCTAAGTCCCATAATCTTGGTTGCGCCATAATTGCTCCAAGTGCTATGGTTGATGCATCTAAATGCACATGAAATGTATTTTCCCAATCTGGAAATACTAGTATAGGTGTTGTTACCATTTTTTGTTTTAAAGTGTCCAAACCTTGCTGACAGTCCTCATTCCATTGAAATATGGTGTCCTTTAACAGATTTTCCATTGGTGCAGTAATCTGCACATACCCCTTTTTAAATTTCTTATAATAGCCTATATGTCCCAGTGTTTCTCTCAATTGTTGCACTAACTTTGGTGGTGGTAAATTCACAATCATTGCAATCTTAGAAGGATCCACTAACAAACCTTGTTTACATACTATATATCCCAACAACAGTCCAAAAGGTGTCCCAAAAATTCATTTTTTAATGTTCAATGAGATCTGACATTGCATGTATCTTTCCAACATGAGTCTTAACACTTCTACATGGTCCTTTAACAGACTATATACAGTTTAATCATCCAGATATACTTCTAGAAACTGATGTATGAACTCCTTAAAATCACCTATGACTGATCTTGAAAATATGGCCAATGCATTCTTCAGCCCAAATGGCATGACTGTATTTTGGTAGGATCCCCATTCTGTAGCAAAAGTAGTCTTATATTTGTCCTCTGGAGCTATTTTGATCTGATGGTAACATAAGAATCCATCTGTGAATGAATATGCTTCCTGGCCTCCCACATTCTTTAAGACCTCATCTGTAAAAGGGGTAGGGAAAGGGTCATGTAATCAAGCATCATTCAATTTTCTCAAATATACACAAATCCTTATCCCCCTTGTTTCTTTTCTTGGACTACCATAGGACGTATCCATTCAGATTCCTCTACTAGTTCTATGATACCAACTTCCAACATTCAGTCAATTTCTTCTTTCACTTTCTACTTATACATTAGATTCAGTCTGTAGGGTCTTTTCTTGACAGGTCTAGCCTCAGGTTTGAGAGGTATCTTCATCTCACCTAGCTCCCTTTCTATTCCTTTAATCTTTGTGAAGGTTGTTGCCAACTCGTTGGGAATAAGTCATTGTGTTCGCGCAGTAACTCTGTTATTCTTTCTACTATTTGTTCATCCCATAGTATCCAATACTTTCCATTTTAGGATTGTCAATTGTCCCAATGTTGACTTTCTTAACTTTGATTGGTGCAACAAATACTTCTGACTCCAGAGATGGACCTTCCACCTCTCTTTCTCCTTCAATTTCTGTAAACTGAATATTGTGCAGATCATCTTCATCTGGTGCTTCATCTTTAACATGATAGCATGAAAGTAGCTCTTTGACTGTTTGTATGTTTTGTTGTTGATATTATGTCATGATTTCAACCTCCGGTTCTTCAATAAATGTCATTCCATGTATCAACTTCAGTGTTGAATCAATTTTGGGGTTCTCATGTTCAAACGAGAAGGTTACTACAAATTTTTGTTGTAAACCTGTCCATTTTGTAGTGCCTTTGCACATCTCCTGGTCTATATATCAGTTTCTTGGGATTCCTTCCAATGTATGGATAAAGTGACGAGGCCATTCCTCTAGTGGTGTCATCGTCCACTATTTTTTGCACTTCTCTAAGTGTTTCCTATCCATTATACCTCTGCATTTTATTGCTCCCCTACTCTGCGCCAAATCTAATGCGTGGTAGTCGTTTACACTAATACAGGTCATGAATTGTTTTTTTGTGCGCACCCCACCATCTTGCAGGTCTTGCCTTGAGTGCAATATCTAAGGCTAAGAGCATCTGATTTTCTAGTACTTCCTCTTCATATTTTTTCAAAAATTCCTCTAAGTCATTTAACCCATGAAAATTGGGAGGTTCTCTTATCTCTGTACCAACCCATCTTACTGTGTATTCTATTCTTGCACACCTCCTTGTGGAAACTTCATGTAATCTTTATTTCCAATTCTCCAAACCTATATTTAAGTCGGAAACATGTGATGTAATGCTTCTCCAGCTGAGTACCCCATCTGCAGTTGGGTTGACATAATCCTCTTCGCGCGCAGTGGTTCTGTACAATTGATTTATTTCCTCCATATCCAAACAAGTGGGCTCTACAAACCTTTCTCCTTCTGACGGATCCAATGGTGCAATGACTCTATATTCACCTGATTCAAAAGTCATTTTCCTTGTCTTCAGGTTGATTATGGCATGGTTATCAAATTCCCAATCCAATCCAAGAAATGTTGGGTACAGTGTTGTGCCATCTACTATCTCTATTACTTCAAAATCAGCCATAGTGCGCACTCCATCCAAATCTACTATCACACATTTAAGACTCCCAATTGGTAATACTCTATGTTGATTTGCTAGTTTCAACTGGACATGTGAATAACTTAGCATGGGTTCTCCCATACACTACCATGTCTTCTTAGGTAAGACATTTACTTCAGAGACTAAGTCTAGTATAATATCACCCATATTGAAGTCCCCAATATTAGCATTTAGTTTTAATTCCCTGCTTGTTCTTCTTCTTGTATGGAGATGATTGACTATTTTCTGCTCTAATTTCCCTTCTACTTCTATGTTACATATTTCTAGCATATTTTGTAAGATCTTAATAGATGATGGATCCTTCAATAACTTAACATAGCATTGCAGAATTTTTTTTATGTTACTTACTTTCTCTAAAGGTTGTGCTTCACTAGTATGGTCCATAGAGGAGGGCATCTTGTACATTGGTGACTTCTGAGTTTGTTGCGTGACTGATGTAGACGCAACATTTTTCTTGAGGAACTCCTGTATTTCCTCCTTGAATGTTTCATTTTCTTTTTGTGCATCAAACTAGTTATGTGGCTCAGTATTCTTCTTAACCCATTGGTGTTGCGCTAGATCTGGTTTTACTGTGTCAGTTCTTATATTGGCTCCTCCTCGAGTGACTATATTGATGTTTCTCCCATCATCCTTGGCTTCTGCAGAGATCCATTGGAGATTCTAGTTGTTCTAGTTCCTTTTTTCCTGGATCTTTCCCAAGAGTGTTGGACAATCTTCTATATCATGGTTTGCTTCGCGATAGTACATACATGTCGTTGGTGGAAGTGGACACTCCCTTGCATAATGTCCTAGATATTGGCATTTGTGGCACACTAATGGACCTCTGCCCCATCCAAATCCTCCTTTATCCCATACAAAGGGTTTGGTACTCTTGTTGCCATATACTATGTGAAATTTGGACACTCATTCTTATGATGTCCTTATGTTCTGCATACGGTACACCAAACAACTTATCTTTTCTCTTTACCCTTATTTTGGTTAAGTTGAAATGTTATATTCTTCAAATCCTCCTTCATCTCCTCTATTGTTGGATCTGTCTGCTAATATTGGTTCTCTTCCAGTTGTAAGGCTGCCTGCAAAGCCTCTGCCTGAGTTTGGAACTTCTCTTGTCTTAATGGGTATTTCAAATGTGGTAACAGTGAGTTCACAAATAAATGCCTATGTTGCATGTCATTCATTGCATATTTCAACTTACCTTTCAGGCGTTTAAACCTCTGATCAATCTCCCAGACAGACTCACCTGGTTTTTTTATGATTTTGATCATTTAATTCATATATTGGTCTTCTGAGCTGGGCTTATGAAATTTGTTTATCAATAGTTTTTTCACATCTGCAATAGTCTTTGTTACTCCCGGTGGACTATTTACATCTAGGTTCATGTACCAATCTAGTGCGCGGTCTCTTAGCGTGATAGCTAACTGTGTGAGTTTTGTATCCTTATCTATTATCTTCTTTGCTTCCCAGATATTCTCACATATGAATAAGTACTTTTCAGGGTCCTCTGATGCCTCTCCCCAAAATTGTGGTAATTTGATCGTGGGATCATGTCTTGCCATTTTTAACTGTGTTGAACTATTGCCTCTGCACAGTGTAGATATTTGATTGTTACTTCCTGAAATGGGTCCCCCAGTTGATTCTCCTTGATTGGATCCCTGTCCTGTTCCTTTTCTTCCACTAAAAATCGGTTGTCTAAACGATGTTGTTCTTTCTGGTGTGTTAGTCGCACATGGGGTTGTAGGTTCCACACTGACTGTGATCTGGATTAGAGTTATGCCTTCTATTCTTTCCTTTGTACCTCTTTTTTTCCTTTCATATATTGCATGCAGGATTTCCTCGATCTGCTCCACAACTCGGAGATCCTCTACCTCTTCCCCATCACTTTCCAAGCCCTCTTTATCAATTATGACTCTCTTCTTGTTATTCATCTTATATTGGTAGGGTGCTCCACTACATGTCTTTCCAGTTGTTTCCATTATCTACTTTATCTGGTCTTCCTCCATCATGATTGGGTCCATGGCCTCCTTCCTCTTTCCCTTATCCACCTCTTCCTCCATTTCTCCACCTCCTGACAGTTCTTCCCCCCTTCCCCCATACACGCAGGGAAGTTTATTTGTCTAATTACATAGTAATCACATTGTTGTCATGCAATAAAATCTTGATTGAAGTATACAATGATTTGACGTACCTGTTATCACTCCAAGTAACTCCTTAGGGTTGTAGGCTAAGGATGCTTGGTAACTTGAGAATATAATGTGTAGGTATGCTTGGAACAATGGGATCACTCAATGATTAATGTAATAGACAACTCATCATACATTCAAATGAAACAATGCTTTTAGAAAACAATAATCAGACCAGATATTTCTAAAGGAGAGGATGAAGAATACTAATCTTGATTGCCAAATACAACTAGGTGTAGGGCTTAATGCAAGGTAGTAAGAAATCCTTCACTTCAAGTCTATGAGCTTAATAAAGAGATGACAGTCTTTAAAAGCTAAGATAAGCTGAAATAAAGTACAGAAAAAGGATGCAGGAACATTTCTGATATTGAAAGCAAAAGGAGACTGTAATTCTATTATTCAATAAGAGTCTATACAGTAGCCAAAATGTATTCCCAGTTTGAACCTTTATCTCTTAGAAGAGATAGGCATTTATAGCCTTTTACAATCAGTTTTTAAGATCCTGAAAACTTGGATCTGTATCTAAAAATAGAAAATAAAACTAACTAATGCAATCAATAAACAAAGACTAGTTCCTAGAACTCGAACTGTCTTCTATATCCATCTTTGACATCTGTACTTCATCAGCTTCAGGACTCTGTTGTGTCATGGAAAGGTAAAGGCACCTGTCTTCTGTAGCTGGACTTCTTTAATTAACCATAATCGAAACTTTAGTTGACCAATTTAGCATTTGGTCTTCAAAATCTCCACGAATCTCTGATGTTGAGTGTTTCGTGATTAAGTGGTTAATCCTTTGATGCTCTCAAACCCCTTTTAATACTTGAAAATTGCCTTGCTCCAGCTTAGCTTTCAAAAATTTATTTTTGTGCTTTCACCAGCTAATTCGCCTTATGATCTGTTGGTTAGCTGGTGAAAGTTCTGCCTTTCACCAGCTAACTGGTTGTAAATTTACCCTTTGCGTTGGTGAAAGTTCTGTCTTGGCCAAAAAGGAAACTTCCACCTCCAAAACTGTAGTTTTACCAAAAACTTAGTGTGTCTTTGATTTATCTCCCTGCATATTCATAGCAACCTGGGCCAGTACCTGTAGATCTGGATGTGACTTATGCTTCTGCTTCAATTTCTTAATTTTCCTCTTAAGGCGTTTTGCTAACCACCATAAACTGTTATAGTCCTTGGTGATTTTCTTCTTTCTCTTTTTGTCTTTGACACTTTCACGAGCCAGCTTCTCAAATGCTACATTTGTCTCTGCGAAATTGTCAGACAAAGATTTGTATCTTGCCTTGATTACCCTTTCCAAAACCTCCTGTTGAACAATCACTTCCTTTAGTTGCTTGATTTTTTGTGATTTCTTTGACTTTTTTCTCTTTGATGTTTCACCTTCATCAATAGGAGTAAAGGCCTCACAGTCTTGTGCAAATTCCATGGAGTCTTCAGGTCTTTTAATGGCTGGACTTTCATCTTCTTTCTCTGGCTCTGTTTCTGAGTCTGTGTATGGTAGATTAAGAATATTTGTCTTCTTTACTGTAGGCTTCTCTGAAGTGGTTTCAAAATCTAATTTTTTCTTTGATCTTTGAGACTTTATGCCAGAAATTCTATCCTCTGGTGGTCCTGGAAGAGCTCTCCTCCTCCTCGAGCTTCTCTGAGGAGTTAATTGTTTTTTCCCATCTTTCTTCTTCTCATTCATGGGCTGAGTTTGGGTCTCAAAGCCTTCCCAAAAAAGAAAATGTTGCCAAGTCCTTCCTCTTTCTCTTAGTTTTTCTAGGATTATCAATTTGATCAGGCTGAAATGACAGAGAGTGTTTTTCATACTTAGAGGTTCAGTCCTAATCTTTTTACATACTTTGGTTAGGCTTTTGTGAAAGAAGAAAGGTAAATTCAGGAGAGTTTTCCCTGTGAAATGATCTAAGAGTTTGAAATGATATAGCATCATCTTATCATACCTGCCTTCTGAGGTTATATAGAGTTGAATGCCTTTGAACAGGTCTTGCCATTCATCCTCCAGATGAGAAATTGGCTTGCTTTTCTTCCAGGTGATATTTTTGAATTCGGCCTTAAGATATGATCTGAAATTCAGATTCTTGGTTGTTGTTGTCTTAAACCAGTTCTGGCCCGATCTAGGTAAACTGGATGTTGTGGCAATGGCGGCTTCATCAACTATCATTTCTAAAGAACCCACACTGGGTTTGTTTCCATCATACGATTTAGCAAACGCTTCAGCTATTGTTTGGTGGCAACCATTCTGTAACTTTTCAACATAACCCATGCAGCCTGCGTCTGAGAAACGTTTTTGCACATCTGGATGTGACTGTAAAAAAGACAAACTGTCCAATTATTTCCTCAGTAGTAAACCACTTCGTTTCCTTGCCATTTGTAACTCGAACCTCAGACAATTTGCAAACAATATCACGGTAGTTTCCTGATTGAGCCAAGGTTTAGCGCTGGTGAAAAACTCTCGGTGTTGCCAATTCAAATATGAAACCATAACATATTGCCTGTGAACAATGCGTGTTCAAAATATGCAGTGTCGATTTGATGTCGCCGGCTGAGTAGTACTACTCCTTTACCTGTGATGATGACTGTGAATTCGTCATCTCTAACGTCATCATTGTTGAAGCCTGCATTCACGAACACGATCCGCTATGATATCCAATTTAGACGTGCATAACAGAATCCTCATCATCATTTTCTTTCACCAACGCCTCATAATGATTATGTGACGTGTGTCGAGCGTGTCATCTTTTTTATTTCTGAAATCGTGGAGGAAAAGCACGTGTTTCGTGCTTTCACCAGCTAACTGTCTGCGGGAAAGTACTCCTTAACCGTTGAAACTCGCCGCTTTCACCAGCTAATCATCAACCTTGCAACACGCGTTAGCTGTTGAAAGTCTTTTCATGAAATTTTATAGAAAAGACCTTTATGGATCAACTTATTTCTAAGGCATGAATTTAAAACCTAAGTTTTGACACTAGAAGAAATTAAAAACAAATAGAGAAAACTACAGATGACCATGCTATCACCTACAAAATGAAACCATAGTGACTGATTCATTTTGGGAGCTAACAGTACCTACCTCTGGGTCCCTTTAGAAAATATTGCGTTGTTGTGGTGTAATACTTCGTTGTATCTAATGCAAATTCGGTGATAAACCCTGCAACAATATTGTCTAACTAGAAATCTACTGCACACGTAAATTTGTTATTAACTTGTTGTAACTGCGCGATCTCCACAATATTCCACTCCAGTTGTATGATTCAATTTGTAGGGTGGTTTTATTTTAACCTCAATAACCACTCTTGCAACAAATGTGGGAAATCATAGAAAAATACCTCATGCAAATCGCTAAGCACGTATTTGTCGAGATCTTTGTGCGGTGTTAGCTTAGAGTTTCTGTTGTCCTTCTGCACAAACTCAAGTTCCTTCGTTTTCAACCATCTTTCGATCTCTGCCTTTCTTGGATTCCATGGCCTGAACATTCCCTTCTATACTTTCATCATCCACACGTTTCTTCCACGGATCCCATCCACTCAATCCCATGCAGTTCCAACTGGAAACAAAACCATTTGTTGGTCAATATCTCTCAGTTCTTACTTCTTCTTGGGTTGACCCAGGTTTGGATCTCAACAGGTTTCCAACAAAAACCTATAAAACTATCATCCCTTCTGGTAAACTAGAAGGCAACGATGCACACAGAGTGTACAACACGGTCTCACCGGAGATAACTCTATGGGTGACTGCAATGCTCAAGTGATTGTAGTCTAGGAATGAGTGGGGATCACAGAGTGTATTATGTATGTCTTTATGTATTAATCTTGTTATTGATTCAAGTATTTATAAGATTCAATCATCTTTAGCCTCATGCATGCATAGTAATACATCTAGCTAACCATTCATTCATAATCTAACGATTAATAGAAATTAAGCATTCAATAAACATCACGCAAAACACAAGTTTTATCATGGTTCACCCCCTCCTGGGGCTACGTCCACAAAGATTTGGCTTATCTTCTCTTTTATTTAATCTGCTGCAAAATCTTGCATTGCGCACATTACATCTTCAATCATACAATCATGTTGAGGTGTACTAGATCATACCAGTCTCCTTATCCTATGACCCAACCCTCAAGATCTAGCTTAATGACTCTTCTACCACCTTATTACAATCGACAGTCTCTCAACTCCTCAATAATACCAAACTGACTAACCCTTGACCTAGACCTCCTAGGTTCTTATTTATACTATTTTACAGGCTTATAGCCATTACAATCCTTATCAAAAACCCTAACCTTAACATGGTTAGGATTTCTTGCCTCCTCGCCACGTGGCATTTGTTATCAGACAAATCGGTAGGTGTGGACACTAACTGATCTCCCTAGATCCACCTAGATCTAGAACAAAACACACCAGAACATGACGCTTTCCTTAAGTTTTAGATATTGAATTTACTAACTAAAGAGGGATGAGTGACATACCGTTTAAA
>SNQJ01S0183797.1:0-18950 GCA_010110895.2 Picea sitchensis | reverse complement strand
GAGATGTGGAGGAGATTGGCGTTCATGTTGAAGAGTCGTGATGATGATCACTCAAAGCACTTGAGATGTGGAGGAGAGATGTGACAGGCGAGCATGCATATGAAATTATGAATATTTAATGCACAAGATGCACATAAGCCATATAAGGCTGCGGCAGCCGCAGAAGAGTTGTGGGCGCGGGGTTGAGTTTACTTCATATGGTTCGTTGTTGTCCCGGGAAAATTCATGTGAGCAAGGAGGCAGAGGTAGGAGGAGAGATGGCGCTAGAGGAAGGTTGTATCAAAGTGACATGGCACGTGGAGCATAAAAAGTAGAATAATAGACAGCGCGAGTGAAGTGTGCAGAAAGGCAATGAGGCAAAAAGAGAAACAAAATGCAGCAGAAAAGTGATAAGACTGGTAAACCATTTTTGAACATCATATCACCGTAATAAGTTTCAGTGAGAAAAGACTTATATTATTGTGGTGTTGAGGTGCTAGGAGAATCAGGTCCTCAAAGCTGTCTGCAAGTTCTGAACATGTGAGTTGGTGCTTCCTCTAGTTGGTGCTAGAGAAACCCAGGAGTTGGTGCATCCATCTAGTTACGCCTTGCAAAATCATATTAGCTTCATTACGAGTTGGTGCTCATATGCATGATATTGTAAAGAATGTAACTATTACTTATCATATAAAGAAAAGAGGTTTTACCTGTATGGGTTTCTGGGAAATATTTTGTTCATGTGTTTCTCTCATATATATGTGAATGGATGTTGCTTACTATTTATTTCCCTCAAAAGATGACAGGGATCATCATTTAGCGTCTCTACAAAGAGTTTAAAAGAATAATTGTTTGCTAATCGTAACCGACTAATTCCCTCCTCGCTTTTGTCCAACAATTGGTATCGTGAAAGGTCTTTATCTAAAGTTAGATCCTAGAGCTTAAACATGTCAAGCCATGAAGGAAATTCAACCAATAATGCCTCTGCTCAATGGAACAAACTTTTCCCTTTGGAAAGTTAGAATGCTTAACCTACATAATGGCTTTAGGTGCGTGATGTTTGGGATGTGGTAGGTAATGGTTATGTAAATCCAGCTTTACAATTAGCTAATAAGGATGACAAACTAGAATTTAGCTTCAAATCTAAGGCTATGAATGATATCTTAACTAGGCTCTATGTACAAAATCAGAAAAGTGCACCTAGAAACTGCTAAGGAAATGTTGGATAAACTCATTAACAATTATGAGGGTAATGAGAAGGTAAAGGATGCAAAGCTTCAAACCTACATAATTTGAAATACTGAAGATTTAGGTTGAAGATGAACTATTGGAAAATACTGAGAATAGAAGAAATCCAGAAATACAATGAAGGCACTTGGTGAAACAATAACGTTGAGGAACTCCTTCTTTAGTTCATAAAATCTGAGATCTCTCCCAACAGGTTAAAACCTGTGCTGTCTCGCCATATAGAAGAATCCATCGATTTAAAACCTTGGATTTTTATCAACTTTTAGGAACATTGACCGCATATGAGATGAGAATAGAAGTAAAGATAAACCCACCTCCGGAGAAGCATCATTTAAAAGAAGACAAGAATGAGGATTCGAAATGGATGAAATTGAAGCAAAATTTGTGAAGAGACCTAAGAAGGGATCAGAAACATGTTAAACTGCCATTCAAATGCTTTAACTGCGGGAAGGATAGGTCATTTGAAAATAAATGTCCACACAAGAAAAACGATGATCAACTATGAAGGTGAAGAGAAGCACAAATCCAGAGATTTGATAAAATAAAAGTTTATGTGTAAACAATGATGACTCCTCTGAAGAAATCGATAGTGATTCTTCCTATGAAGATAAGGTAATTGAATTTATATTATGGCCAAAGAGAATTATGATAATGTGCTAATGTGAAGTGATGAGAATTATGAATAAGCCGGTTGATATGGAAGGAGAACTGATAAGTGCATTGAAAGATTGACGTAGACTAAGAATCAAGAACAAAAGCAAAGACAATTATTGATACCGAAAGGCAAAAAGAACTCGGTGAAGACCTTGTCCTACTAAAATTAGAATCGGAAGAGGCAAAGAAATCAAGAGATTCTGAAACAACAACTATCGTAAAAGAAGACAAGATGTGAATCATTGGAACAAGAAGTAGTGAAAACAAAGAAAGAAATGGAGAAATTCAAGTCTTTGTATAATCAGAATCTGGGTTAAGTATCATTCAAGGATTAGCCACCATCCTAAATCCTTAAAGGAATCCAAAGCTGAAAACTAGTTTGGGTTATGAAGAGGGATCACAGGGAATCCGGTGAAATGAAGAACCCATCAAGTTTGTCAAAAGTACAATCAATGAAAATAACAAACCTCATGTAAACAAAGGAAGACAATCACTTCCCGTGATGAGTAAAGAAAAAGTAGGGATTGAACTGTAATGAAGTATAATGCTCTCTCTCACAAAGACGCTAATGCTGAAGAAAAGAAATCGATTTTCTCAAAGGAGGCAACCATTTTCCAGTACAAAGAATTTTTCACATATTGTTTCTACTGCTCTAACTCTGGTCACAAAGATGTAAATTGTCTCTTAAAGACAGGTTCGAGCAACAGATTTCAAAGGAAATACTTCCCACAACAAATAATGATACCGTCAGGTAATAATCATTCACATAATACAAATTGCCAAATTAAGTCTAAACACATACAACTAAGGAGGCCAAAAAAATAATACCAATAAGGCAACACTCTAACAAGAACTTTGACTTATTAAATAATGAGGTTGAATGCTAAAATCTCATTGCTAACTTTGACATAAATCTATTGAGTGTCGCTATGGAATCCAAGGAACCAAATTTGAAATCCCCTCAATAAATGTCAAGTTTTTGGAAGAAGAAGGAAAGTAACAAGTGTGGATTAGTATCATCATTAAAGAAAAATGAACCCTTGTATATAGATAGTGTGGCGTCTAAACATATGACATGAGACTAAGGTAAGTTTCTATCTCTAAGAGAAATCAAAACAGGAAGTGTAACCTTTGGAAATGATGTCTGTGGAAAAATAAAAGGCAAAGGGATGGTGAGCTTAAGTAATGGAAAAGGAAATTCCTAAGATGTTCTACTTGTGGATGGGATGAAACATAACCATCAGCAGTAAGTCAAATGTGTGGAAGAGGACAGGTGTCATTCACTCAAGTATTGCAAGATAAAACCAGAACTCAGACAAGTGGTACAAACAGCATAAGGACAGAAAATACCGTATATGTACTAAAGAAAAATAGAGAAGAATGTCACCTAAGAAAACATGATGAAAGCTAAGTTATGGCATAGAGACTTGGACATCTAAATTTGACCACTTAATCAAACTCAAAACCTCGAGGCAGTAAAATAACTTCCGAGAATATCAAAGCCACAAAATTATGTGTGTAAACCCCACAAGTAGGGGAAGCAAAACAGACACGCTTTTGGTCCAAAAGCTTTACTTCAACAGAAACCACTCCAACTAGTTCATATGGATTTATGTGGACTATCAAGACAGAAAGGCATTGTGGAAAGAAACTTCATGCGGATTATAGATGATTACTCCAGACTTACTTAGTTTTCTCAAGAAAACGCGAAGCATTTGAGAAGCGATATTGGGCGCTTTAACCGAGACTCAAAAGCGTGAAGAAGCAGTTGTAGTAAGATCGTATTGTGAGGAGAGAGTTACGTCAAGAGATTCTCAAGGAATTCTGCGATGATCATTTGATCAAGAGAGAATACACAATTGTTATCCACAATTTTGGTCATTGTGGCATATGCCACATTATCCTGTTCAAACCCTTCCCAAAGAGGCTCTCTCTCCACCATTCCTGAAACTACTTGAAATATAATTCTGTGTCGGATATATACTTCCTCGTGAGAATGATACATTCCTGATGCCGATTTCTCCAACTAGGTGCGAACTTCTCAAGACCGTAATCATTGCTGGTGCGAACATCTTTTACAAAGGAAAAAGCTAAGATTTTCGAGCCTCTAGAAGGGAATCTTCTAGAAGGATGAGTTGGTATTTGAATGGTTGTTAAGAAGATGGCATTCCAGATTTATCGGGATCATTCTTATCCTAGCAACTAACCTATTCTCTTTTATAAATTGATGAGAATACTCATGGAAAGGGTTAAGAAACAAGATAAGAAAACAAGAAGGGTGCTTGAGAGATCTATTAGAGAATTGGTGTATGATTGTATGGAGAATTGATGTCACAGCAGATAGAGACAACAACAAGGTCATCATAAGTAGTTGATTTTCTTCATGCTGTGAGCAAGTGTGTGTGTCGAATCGAAGCCATTGAAAGGAGATCTAGAACATCAAGGTTCACAGTTGTATCATTTTCTTTCATTTAATCTAATACATGAATATGTCCCTTTCCCATAATGATGATGTCATCTTATTACATGATTCCTATCACATGTATAGACTAGGTATTGAATATACACTTGCTTGTACTTCATTGGTTTATACTGCCAGATTGGACAACACAAGCATCGAGAAGTGAGTAAGGAACAACAGAGATTTAAGGAGAGTGTCTCATAAGGTATGTCCACTATCCATTTCTCTTAGTCCATCCAATAATCTAGATCTAGGGAAAGAGTAGTATTTTATCTTGTTTTGTTCTAGATCCGTGTGGATCTATAGGGAGATTGGTCCTGCGGTTCGCGACTCTCACTAATTTATCCATTAACAAAATTCACATGCATCTTAATCGTGGAAGTAATCCTTTGTCTTTTGGTTTCTCGGATTTTCTGTACATTTTCTTTGGGTGCCTTTTCTCCGACGAGGCAATCTCTCTCGAAGTCCCTCGTGATACCCAAGGACCTTCAGTCCAAAAGCCGCTTTGATTTTTCCTTGTTTTTAAATTTTCACTAGTTTCGATTCCCAAGATCAGGCTCCTATTAGGCGTACTCATGAACCTTGATGGTTCACATCCGCTTATATTCTCGCTGAAAACCGGTCGCATCAGATTGAAGGACTCATGAGAAGCTCACATTCTCAAGACTGTGTCCAAGGCTTGCTTGTGGGCAGATTTTGAAATTTTTTGGAATCAAGTTCTGACTCTTGCAATAGCTCAGTAAGGTTGCTGGATTTAAGTATTTTTGACTCTTTGGTTTACTAGCTTACCTATCTTTTGTTTTCTCTTTTGTTGAACCCCGGGATCTAGGTTTTCAGGCTTGTTCTGCTTTGGTCACATGATCTTCATCTCTTAGCCTTTATTACATTTTTCTTCTCCTCGACATCGGGAGCACGTGTCATATTGGTTCTAACCGCTGATTGATTGGAAGTTAAGTTTGATGTTCTCTTGTACTTGCTGGTCCAAAAGGACAATTTTCATTTGCATTGAGAAGCTCTTGCGGGTTTGTTTTTGTTTTTGCTTTCATTGAAAGTCTTACTGAGTTATTTGTTTGGTCTTTATATTTGTTTCTTTACTCATTCCTTGAGTTCTTCTTGAAAGTGAATCAGATGTTTTCTTTCAAGATCTTTGTTATACCTTTGAAAACCATTGAAAATCAAAATTGTAAAGTATTAAAGTTTTGGAAAAGATATCTAGACATTGTTCATTGATATATGATTATTTATTGGCATCAAAAAGGGAGATTGAGCATAGCATTTGCATTGTAATATTGAGATTGATTCAGGAATTGTTTTCTCTCTCCCATAGTTAGGATTCGTTGAATGAAAAGATTACATTTCATCATATCCTTACTGGATTGGGTCGAGTCACACATCATGAGTTTCTACTCCGCTGCCTTTGAGTAAACAATAGCCCATTAAAACATTGCACAATATTAAAATTGATCTAATAACTCTTGATAGGGCTTCTTTACACCAACATTTAGCTAGGCTAGTGCTTTGGAGTAGGAAGAGACACACTCTCCAAAAGCTCAAAACACACAATAGCATCTTGGAGATAGGGAGGTAAACCTACTGGCCGCATATTGTCTCGGGAAGCCCTTCTAACATAAGGGCCAAGCACTAGGTCGCATCGGTGTTAAGGTGGATAATTAACCCGCTTCCGCGACATCGGTGTAGAGATTGCACGATTGGGGTCACTCCCGAGGTATACACCCACAATTATGAGTGGAAGCCTTTGAGTTGATTTCTGGCTCGAGCACTCTCGCCTTTGCGTGGATTGACTGATGATTGTTTCCCCAGGCAGTACTATTGTCCGTGGTAACCTTAGTGACCTTCTCTTTAGGTTCTTACCCAATGTGACTATGGAGGGGAAAGTCTCCATGGTACCCGAATCGACGCTGATCAAACTCACTCGGGATCCTTGGAGGGTATAACCACATTTATGTGTGGGATATTTCACTAGTGTGTAAGTCCGTTAAGTAGGTTTTCAGCGTAAATTTTCCACCTTAGACCCGCCCCTTATCGTTTCGTTGTTGCGATGTTGGATTTCATCACCAACTAGTGACTTCGATATTAGAAGGTATTGTTTGTGGTTTGATGATTGTCTCTAGATTTTGTTTACTAGCCGCCTCATTGCTTGTTTCTCGTGAGTCGCACTTCATAAGATTTTCGCTAGAGCTTGTTACCATTTACAATTTTCCCACGACGCCGCAGAGGATGCAAGGTTTGTCCCGGGAACATCCGGACACTTCACAACTTTTGCATATAGCAACACCTGAGGGTACCCCGAGGACTCTCCTCAACCGTGAAATCCTCCTTGTTACTCTACCACACGTACACGTAAGTGACGTCCCAGAAGTATTTACACCACCACCACAAGTAGAACCCACCGATCCTCTTGCATAATTTCGTATTACCAATACTATACAGGACTATCGAATTCGTCGTGGTGAACAACCCTCAGGACGATTTCATCTTTCTAAATAAACTCTTATTACATCTTCTGAATCAACCATTGGGCCTTCTCACGATGTAGTAGGCCAAGATCCTTTCTGGTCGCGATTCGACGAAGTCTTATTTGCAATGTAATCCCCTGCCTACTTAAAATCATCAACCTCCCCGTGATCTCCGAACCCGACTACACCGACTACCTCTTATCGTTTTGTTCTTCCTCCTCGAGATGGCCTCACTAATACTATGAGTGTTCAAAACGGAATTACTGCAACTACCCTTCCTCCTATTAATACCTGTAGAACTCCCCTGTACACCTGAATTTACCCTCCGTTACCATGCTCAATCCAATGTTGAATGCTCCATTTCATCCAACACCACCCTAAACTCCAAATTGGTCTCTGTGTGGTCTCGCTCGGGTATCCTATTCCCGGGTTTCACTTCCACACTCCTCGCCTACCGGTAATCCTAATGCTAGTAGCATTATTCACTGCTGTAACTCTAATATAAGTTCTTGTTGGTGGTCGTGGTACGCTTCCTTTTCCCTATTATTATTATAAATTATTGCAATAAATCTACAAGAGGGCGCACCTGTGTGTGACTATCCCTTTGGTAGAGGCACCGACCTCACCGTTAGGAAAAAAACATACCTCCTACATTGACCCAGTATTGGAATCAACTAATGCAAAACTTTCCTCAAAATGTCAGCGCTAGTTCGCCCTACCATGTGCCAACCATATCCGTGGGTGACTAACTTATCCGGGTTCTCGTCAAACTACTCAACCCCAAACACAAGGTCAAACTCGTTATTATCCCATTCAACCACCACCGAATCAACTAGGATCTTCCCACTATGGGCAGAATGCATACGAGCCTACTGGTTTTCCAATAGGGCTTCCGTTTCCAAAGTCACTCAGATTCACAAGTGAATCGGCACTGCCTTTTCTCGCCACTTTAGATCCGGCCGGATTTGTCTTGGATTCTCAATGATCCTATTCGCCACTCTCCCCAATGGCTCAAGTATTCTCGCTAAGCTTCCATCTATTACTTCCCAAATTGATGTGGGAAGACTCGGAGAGGACCTGAAATAATCATGTCATGACTTTCCACTTGTGGTGTTTGTCCAATTCCATTGATGGATGACTCCATTAGACCTCGTCTCTTTCAACGAACTCTTACTGGTCATATGTATGGTACATTGAGTTACCATCAGGTTTCTTTTCCGATTTCAACACCCTTGTGATGGATTTTCTCACACACTACCAACTGCCAATCCACGAGCATCGGAATTGAGATTTTGACCTCCTTCAAACAAATCTCTGGCACTCATATTTCTGATCAAATCCATGAGTGTAGATGCATTAAGGAGACGCCTTCATTAAACTTGAGCTTCCATCACATCGGGCAGAAAGTGGTTTACAAAGTCCTTTGTAAACAAAATTGAAAAGACATTGCTATGGGCGGAGTTGTCACAAAAGAACAGGAAATCAATCATGCCCAATACTTAGACCTCGTTTACTCACAAAAAGTTACTCTTTACGACTTACTCCCCAACACGCCTCGTCCTTCTACTTCCGCAACTTCAACTACTCCAACTGCCTCACATGCAACTGATGGTGTGATTGGTTCTACTCATAGCCACTCACATTCCATTTCCACTACAACCCAAAAGTCCAATTCTTCTAATCTACAAAGTGCTCGACCGGCTTCCTCCTCACATAAAAATTCTGAAGTGAACGTTGTTCAGACTACGCCGGCCGGTAAGACTATGTCTAGAAAAGGGAGAGGTAAGAATAAGGAGGGTAAAACACTAATCCAAATGAACCTAAAACTACTCTCGTTGATGACCGGGATAAACGCAGTTTCACGCTATCCTTGCCTTATGTGTGGTGACGACCACTACACAAAGGATTGTCCAAAACGTGCCGAAGTTCATAAGTTCCTTTTCCAAGGAACATCAAACCTTCTAATGCATGCCAGCTTTGTATCAACCTTTCTCGTCTCAACAACAAGCTTCGTTAGTCATCCATGACCAACCATCTACCTCTGCACGCCCCATGTTTTCATGCACCGGTGATTCCAATGTAAGAACAATGATTTACACTTACCACTAGAGCTAAAGACTATACCCTTCTAAGGAGAAAGTTGACGCTTTACCTCCCGCTTTGGTACAGCTTTCTCCACCCAATCCACCTACTACCGGGTCCTCTTCATATCGAAGACCAAGTCTTGATACAGTTATACGACCACAACCCAAAGGTGTCGCAGAAGTCGTGCGATTCAACTTTCATGCTAGGCGTTTCAACTATAGCATTGTCGAAGATCCGCCCAAGCACTTCAAGAATGTCCGCCTCAAGTCCCAGCCTTGTCCCCGCGACAAATAAGGGCCTGCCGAGTTTATTGGTGGAATTGATCCCACAGATGAGAATTTGATAGTATTTGAATTGGAAGATCATATTCCTAGGTTACCCCCACAGCCATGCTTCAAATAATAGTTAGGTCACGACAAGAGCATTTGTCTGACCTGGCCATTGATGAAGGTGCCTCTTACGCATGCACGTCCTTTTCTTGTTGGAAACCCATTGGTTTCCACCGCTAACGGAATCACAAAACACTTTTATGAGCCTTCAATGGCTCCGGTTTTAAACCATACGGTGTTCTTCCGCCGCTGCTCGCTACTCTCGCGTAAGACCGCCCAGTGGAAGTGGAAGCTGATACCCTCGATTATAATCTTCTACTTAGACACAGCTGGATCGATTCCATGCAAGAAGTTGTGTCTACCCTTTTCCATATGTTACGTTTTCCACACCAAGGAAAATTCATTACAGTTGATCAACTTGCTTTCTTTAATGCCTATAATCGCACGGGCAACTGCATCGCTTCATCGCAAAGACACCTCCTAGTTATGAGAATGTTGGCGTCGGCCTTTTAAAAGATTCGCCATTGATGGCTACTTTCCCCATCCCACCACCACCCAATATTCCAGCCCGTTAGTTGCATATATTAACATGATCTATACTATGCCTCATACACTTCCAATGCCTGGCAATCAACTGATAGTCCCCCGATCCCGAGACCTCGCTTTGTTTCTATGGACGCTATGTCAGTTAAGTCCGGATTGAGACCGCTACTGCTATTCAATCGATGAACCATACTACTTCTTCTTATGAGGAGTTGTCTCCAGATCCTCCGCTATTTTTCCAATCGACGAGATGATCATGTCCGCCTTGAATGATAACCTCGACGATGTGGACATCATCGCTCCATACCGCTTCGGAACAAATTGCACTCTTTGAGAACTACTAATGGATTTCCGACCACGAATCAGTTGTTGTTATTAATGACACTCGGATCTACACGGTAGATGTGTTTCTTAGTCTTAAGGAACCTTAGTAATGATTTCATTTACCTGCATCTATAGATATTCTCTGAAACCCGGAATCGCCGGTGAACGCTCATATTGGAGCTTCGTGCTCTCAAGACGAAATTGTCATCTATACTCCCTTGTTTAAAGAATTCCATGACATATTCACCTAGAGCTACAAAGAGATGCCAGGTAATGATCCTTCTATTGTGGTACAGATTAAGACATACCCTGAGCCAAGCTACCGACAATCAGCCCGTCTCCGGCCCATCCACGAAGGGAGACAACTATTAAACTTTGAAGTTGAAAAACTTCTTAAAGCCGCTTTTATTTATCCCGGCATCGACAGAGTGGGTGTCTAACCCAGCACTGATTGATAAAAAGGGTGGTAGTATAATCGTTTATGCTGATTATCGAGATATCAATAAAGCTTGTCCAAAGGACAATTTTTCCAACCCCTTTCGTCGACAAAATCGCTGATGATTGTGCTGGTAGTGAAATCTTTTTCCTCATGGATGGATTTTCCGGCTATAATCAAATCACAGTAGTTCCCTGAGGACCAACATAAAATGGCTTTTATTTGTCCTCGGGGTACTTTTTCCTATAGGAAACTCCTTTCGGTCTCAAGAACGCGGGCACGTCTAACGCATAATGCTCCAACGGCTACCTTACGATTTCATGATATCAAACATATTGTTCAACCCTATTTGGACGACGGTTTGCTCACTCTTTACGGAGGGTCGATCACCCTACTCATCTCCGAGCCATTTCCGTTCATTGTCGATTCTATCGCAATCGCCTAAACCCTCATAAATTTGTTTTTATGAATCCGTCAGCCTCCTGGCTTCATTGTTTCACTACGGATAATGGGTTGATCCTATCACTAGCTCCAGGCTATTCCTAATCTACCTCCTCCTTCTTCTTTACGCCATAAATTTTTCAAGGGAAAGAAAACTTTCTTCGCTTCTGGCTCATCCCGAATTACGCCGAGATTACTGGAGGTTTCACACGCCTTTAAAGAAAGATTCAGAGTTTGTCTCGATAAGATTGCTAACAATGCCTTTGAAGCTTTTAAAATTGTCCCTCACAAAGCTCCTCTTCTTCTTTCTCTCCTGATTATAGTTGAGATTACTTTCTTTATTTATCCGCGTCCGAGTATACTATCGGAATGGTCCTCATTCAAGATGATGATAACCACGATGAACAAGTAATAAATAACATGTTCATAGTAGAAGTTTATCATCCACGAAATCAAGTACCAACATGTTGAGAAGTTAGCCTTCACGCCGCCCAGCAAATTCAACGCTTCAGCCACTATATTCTTCGTGAAGACTACAAGTGATTTCGCGATCAGAATCTACATGCAAAGACATATTGATACGTCACCGTTGGGGCAAGTACTCCAAGTGGATTTTATTCTCCAGGAGTTCGATATGGAATTCGATCGCGCCATGTCAAAGAAATCCCTAGTTTTCGCTTCGAAGTTAATTCGTGATTTTCCCCATTAATCGCCACAAAAGGTAGTGCCGATTCATTACTTGATGAATCGCTTTTCCTTATCAGCATCGATGATATTTGGTATGGAGATATCATTATCTATCTCCAAACTCAAACTTCTCCGCCTACTTTGTCCAGTAATGAACTACGTCATGTTCGTTATCAAGCACGTATTATATTATTCTTGGTGATACTCTTTACCGCCGAGGTATTGACTCCGGCTTTCGGCATTATTTGACTTTTGACGGTTTCAGAAAGCTTTGAATGACCGCTATTACGAGCATGTGGTGTCATATGTCCGGGTATGCTAACGCTTTAAGATCTTACGTGCAGGTTACTTTGGCCTTCCCTATTCAATCGAATCGTGACATCAAGCAGTTCGGCGTTGCGCCCGCACTTATAATCAAGATTCATCACATCCCGCCCTTCATCCTATAGTCTCAAAAGAGGTCCTTTCGCTGTTCGGGGAATTGACTTCATGACATGCCACCCCCACTCTACGGGCATGGTTACATTATTGTAGCCCGCTGGATTATTTCCCACACAAAGTGGGCCGAGCGACGCTTCATGACTGGCTGGTCAATCGGAAGATCGCGTTTTATTCCTTTTAACCATGTCATCACTCGTTGTGGTGTTCCTCGTGCTATCGTTATCGCATCACGGTAGAAATATTTTGAAACAACATGATGTTCCAACTTACGAGAAGTTAATTGCCATGATAGCTCAATGCCCTATTATCCATAGGCCAATGGTCGTCGGTTATCAATAAAGTTCTCATCACTATGATTCACCTGATGATAGGAATCCATAAAACCATTTGGCACACAATGTTATTTTCGTATCAGGGGCATTCTGACGCCTATTAAGTCCCCACGGATTCACACCTTTTCACTAGTTTATGCATGTAGCCATTCTCATTGGAGAATGTGAGATTCCATCTTTGAAACTAGATGTAGAACTTTTACCAAATACTTCAATAAGAGGAACAAGGTTCATATCTAATGCGATTAGGATCAAACTCATTGCGGACGCTTAATCTTATATAGAAGCCCTGAAGAAACGTGTTAAGGCACAAGATGACAAACATGTCAAGCTCCTCAGGTCTTTTCGGAAGGAGATCTTGTTCTTCTATATGAACAAGATAAAGATGTCTTAGGAGCTGAAAAATTCGAACCAATGTGGCGTGGTCTTTACATTGTTAGCAAAGTTTTGGCAAAGGGGCATATGAGTCAGTAGATTATGATGGGATACATTTGAGCGAACCTAAATGGTTGTAATTTAAAGAAATATCATGCATGAGTCATTTGTGCATGAAGTACTTGTATTTTTATGTATCATAATCAAAAGGTGTGTGATTACTTTAGTTTTGAGTTTGACGCTATTTGGTATCTATCCTTACGATTACATTGCGTTTGATCGCCAGATGTCGGAGAATTCGCTACCCTATATTGGCTTCACTGAACGTTCTATCTATATAGTACTCGTGAATCCCAAATTTCCGCTGTTTGGCCATTCTATGCTCCAAACAAACGAGCTTATATCTTTTCGAGGTGTATGTCTTGGTGGCAACCAACAACATCGCAGAGTATAGCCGTGATAGAGTTATTGGTTGACGCTGTCTCTCTCAGAATTCGGCCGGCTTGTTGTGCGACTTGACTGGCAGCCTAGTGGTGTTAATAAACTAAGTACGTCTATTCTATTCAAGTCCCATTATTAAGAGTATATTTATGAATTCGGGTTCCTTTGGAAAGACATTTTGATCATATAGAATATCAACACATTCCGAGACCTTAACACATTGATAGATGTGTTAGCTAATTATGTACTAGACATACATCTAAATCATTTATAAAATTAAACACATTAAAATGTACACAATTGTAAAATAAGACGGTGGAACCCATATATATATATAATCTACCAAAAGTTTGTTTGTACAAAATGATTCCGAAGACTGTAATAAAATGGAAGCTCATACATAACGACATCATGACATCAATGATAAAGTTCATTACAGCATGCTAGAGTCCCGATACTGGGCGCGAGTAAACGCTTCCATAAAGCAGACTTCCACGCAGGTGATTGGACATAAACGACTCCCGGTGCGTCTCCATCCGCCTCAGGTCTTCCACCCACAGTCCCAAAACGGGAGCCTCCCACGGGTCCAGAGCCACCAACCCATTCCCACGCCCCGGCCACGTTCACTACTTTTAAGTCACTACGGCACGGTCACAAAACACACCGCTGCCAGCCTACCAATATTTCCCCACTGTAATGAGTGGGCAAGGTAGATCACCTCAAAGTCCAAGCCAACGTGACGATAGCCTTCATCATCACAACCCGCCTTGGAGCCAAGAAACAATCGTCATATCCAAGGATAGGTCTTGTCACATGCCTAGTCATGAGTCGGGCATCAGGACATCCTTTAACCTCGGGACCCTGGAAGAGCCAATCTACCCTCAAGCCTATATATTGGAACCTCTTGCGTAAGAAGGACACCAAAGAGGTGATCCATAACCAAATTGCTTTAAATTGCCACACCTACATTTGGTTAACTGTTTCTTGAAGTTACGTAACACAACGTCTGCCCAGTTGAATACCCGGGGCTAAGTACACTCGATGGAATACTGAAAAATAGCTCTGCAGAGCCATACACGGAGTAGCACTCCCTGCCATCTGAGCAATAGTGAAGAGAATAGTACGGAGAGTTATATCAATCACTCCCCAAATGGCCACCTTCCCGTCTTGGCTGCTTCGTGATCGTGCACACAATACCGTCTCTAATACTGGCCATTTTCAAACCCCTCTTTCGTACCCATTAAACCGACGAGGAACCCCATCGTGACAATCCAGTAAGGGAGTAGATATCCTCGATATCAATTGATAATGTGTGAATACCAACATATTGAAGACTGATCTGGATCCCACATCCGCACTAAATGTTCCAATAATCGAAACTGGGCTCTCATGCCCGGTATACAAAAATACTTTAGGAGACCACAATCTAGTAAAGCAGCGATAGTTTGAGGATTATTTTCGGGTACTGCATTATCTTATTCTCAGGCTCGCTCTCCATTCTAGCACCATTGTGTGATTATTAACATGCATGGAAAACATATAAAGATAATTAGTAATCTTTAAATATGAGAAAATTGGTTTTATTGGTCAAAACATTATGCAAAATTTTGACTCGTGGCCGCTCGCAGATGGGTATAATACACGCTACTCTCCGCGACCTACCTTAAGCCCACTTCCACGGACAGGACTTCTCGCAGTCCCCGTATGGGTAGCCTGCGGGGATCCTTTTTTGCGCGTAGGGTTTTTAAAAAGTCGCTCAAAACTTAATTTTTAACCATTAAAAATCAATTTTGAACCATGCAAGGCAAGAGGATGGAGTACTTACCACTTTGATCCGAACGACTCGGAGAATGATGGCCTGAAGCTCCCGAAAATCGACGGTGAAGATTGGAGGTAATATGGAAATGTTTGCACTAAAGTGGTGAATGGATAAAACATATGGTAAAATGAGTTGTAAATCATTTTATTTACTTTTACCATTTAAAAGTAGGTTTTTCCATTTTTATTTTCATTATTTTCCCATTTAACCCTAATTACTAATGTGAAAGTGAGTACGATGATTGACAGGCACCTAACGAAGTGATTATGGACCCAAAAACTTTTGAAGTATGGTGTGTTTATTTGGTTTTCTATGGTTTTGATCTAAACTCCAAGTGCCTTTTTATCCATTCTAGCACTTGTGAAAACTTAGAACGTGATCGAAATGTTGTTTTATTTTTCCCAAGCTCAAGTAGGGTTAATTCTAAAAGGAACCTCCCCGAGCTAATTTAAGCTCTCTTTAGACTCTTTAAACATGAAAAAGATTGCCGAGTTTAATCTTTGCTATTTTCACGCCATTAAAGTATTTGAACTTATGCTGCTTCCGAAATGAGTAGTTTAACCCTTTTCTGGCCTCGTTGGACTATCAGGATCTAAAAAGGCACTGAGAGAGTTCCCTTTGGGTGTTTTTCCAAACTCTATAATCTTGAAAACCTTCGAGTTTTCTATCCCTCGACTCGTTAAACAAACATTGGATGCATTCCATGATGGGACCGGTTTCACCTTCTTAGGGTTCGCTTAAATATACTCCGAGGGACTCGTTCGAGGATGAGCTTATATCAACAAGCATATGTGATCCTCTTCAAGCTTATGAAAAATAAAGAGGTACTTGCTAAAAATGGTGGGGAAAAATTTGGAAAGGGATATGTTTCGCCTTTGAGTTAATTAAGGTGTAAGTGTCTTTCTTGAACATGACACCCCTATTCATCATCCTAAGTTGGTTTGGGAAATCCATTTGTCTCTACCGACGGATTACAAGGTCTTTCCATGTCGCTTTTTGATTACCGCCGCCAAATCATTGGTCGTGTCATCCATATGTTCGGGATCCGTCCGCTTGAAACCCTCTATTGAGTCGGGCTATCCGGTAGCTATCTTTCACTTTGTGTCGGCCTTCCCAGTGTCCAAATTCCAATTGTCACATGCTATGTTCACTTTCAAACTCTCATTCATTTCGGTGGTCACCGATGGGGATACATCAAGGCCCTCCCCGTGGACGAGTCTTGTTCCATCGACATCGACACATCCGGATCGACTTATAAATCATCTAGTACCTTGAAGCTTGCATACATCAATGCAAGTTTCGCCGACAAGGTTTACATCATTGATCTCCTCGATCAAAAGATTTCATGGGTGTTCATTATCCCATTTATTCACACCGATGGATTGTACTATAGTACCTTTGGGAGTCATTGGACATTAATGGTGATTTCCCCTCAGACTTCTGTTAATGGTATACATCAATGACCTGTGATCAAGTGGTTTCTCGCTTATGTTCGACTTCTCGGCCATTACGTAATCACATGGTCGACTCGTACTTTGGGGTGATGATCGAAGACCTCGGATATTACTTTTATGATCCAGTTACATGGAGTATGTATTATTTTACTTACACATTGATCCACCGTATGTTTCATGGTGGCTATGTCATCTCGATTATTTATCGCACGTATCCACAATGTATTCAGTGGTCAGGTGCCATATTATGATGGCATGGATCCACAGCAGTATGATTGGTGGCCATGACCTTTGTTTTATGTCATCGGTCTATGATCCGAGTATGGAATGCCTATCTTGGAATTGATATATATGATATTCCGGCCGATACTTGATGTTTGCAGGTCTTTGATTAGATGTGCTTTGGTTCCCGACACACATCGCGAACTTGTTAAAGCCTATCGACCGGCCACTTCAACCACTCTCGCATTTTGGGGTCATTCTGTTATACAAAATTTTGGTCATTGTGATGACGTCATGGTGATGTCATGATGATAGCAAATCAAACTCCTATTAAAGAACTCCTTCCTAAGAGGGTTTCATTCATTCCCGTAAATCATATTTTGAAGATATTCTAAGCTTATATACTCTCCTGCGGGAATGATACATTCTCGCATGCTGCATTCAACTAGGGTGCGAATTTCTTGCACTGTAATCATTGCTAAAGTAACATATTTTTACAAAGGGGAAAGCTAAGATTCTCGAGCCTCTAGAAGGAATCTTCTAGAAGGATGAGTTGGTATTCTAATGGTTGTTAAGAAGCTGGCATTCCAGATTTATTGAGATCATTCTTATCCTAGCAACTAACCTATTCTCTATTATAAATTGATGAGAATACTCATGGAAAGCAGAACAGAATAAGAAAAACAAGAAGTTGGCAAGCTTGAGAGATCTATTGGAGAATTGTGTATGATTGCATGGAGAATCGACAACGCAGCTTGCATAGAGACAACAACAAGGTCATCATGGGTAGTTGATTTTCTTCATGCCGAAAGCAAGCGTGTGTATTCTTAACTCCGAAGCCATTGAAAGGATATTCACTTACATCAAGGCTTAGGTGGTATTTCTCTTTCAGTTCATCCAATACATGAATATGTCCCTTTCCCCTAATGATGATGTCATCTTATTACATGATTCTTGATCACATGTATAGACTAGGTATTGAATATATTAATTTGTTTCAGACTTCCGGGATTGGTTTATACCACAGGATTTGGACAACACAAGAGCATCGAGGCGAGCAAGGAACAACAGATATTTAAGGAGAGTGTTCATAAGGTATGTCCACTATCCATTTCTCTCTTAGTTCATTCACCATCTGTAGGATCTGTGGAAAGAGTAGTATCATCTTTGTTTTGTTCTAGATCCGTGTGGATCTAGGGAGATTGGTCTCAGGTCCAAGACTCACTAATTTATCCATTAACAACAATCCCAAGAACTCCACAACAAAATGGAGTAGTTGAGAGGCAAAATAATCAGCAAGTGTGAAATGGCCATGTCGATGATGAATGAGAAGAACATTGGTCAAACCTACTAGGTAGAAGCACACACAATAGTCCATGTTCTAAACAAAGCCCACAGTTCATAAGGTGTCTTAACAAAGCCCACCTCAAACCACAAACTGACAAGACCTGCCTCAATCAAACACTTCGAGTCTTTAGGAGTACATGCTACATAAAGAATAATGATGAGAACCTCAGAAAATATGATGATGGGGTTGATGAAGGAATCTTCTTGTGGGTTTTGCTACAAACAGTAAAGGATACGATGCTATAATAAGAGGCTACATAAATGGTTGACCTATTGATGTGTAAAAATTTATGAAGGAATCCCAACAAGAGAGGTGTACAAAGAATGAGTCTTCTATAGAAGACATAGCTAAAGTTGAAAATGAACACCTAAGAATCGAAAGAAGACTCAACGATGAAGATTCCACACCTCGCATGCACTCAAATCAATAGTCAACTTCTAATTCCTCCTCCGTAATCATTCAAAAGAATCATCCCAAGCTCATATAATTGGAGAAAAAAGACAAAAGGGTACAAACCAAGAGAAATCTAATAAAAGTTCACCGAACAATATCATATAGCTCTCTTATCCATGCTTGCACCCAAGAATTTTAATGAAGCTAACAAAGATGATCAATCGGGTTAAAGCAATGAATGAAGAACTTGATCATTGGAGAAAAACAATACATACGGGAGATGGTTCAAAACACCCAAAGGTAAAACGCTATCATTCCAAATGGATCTTTAAGAATAAGTTGAATGAGCAAGGACAAGTTATCGTGAACAAAGCGAGGTTAGTCCAGAAAGGCTATAGTGCTCGATAGAAGGACCTGATTTTGATGAAACCTTTTGCCAGAAGCAAGATTAGAAGCTATCGTCA
>SNQJ01S0183796.1:10584-29534 GCA_010110895.2 Picea sitchensis | reverse complement strand
AGGGTTTTTGGCATTCCTGTTTATTGTAAAAAGGCCTTCAGAGCCTCATTGTAATCATCTTCTTGCGAATGCAAGTAGTTGTCACATCTCTTCTCAAATATATGTTGCCACCATTCTAGCGAGTCTTTCACTCTGTATTTTTACAGTCTCTGTACATTTCTTTCATTAAGAGAAATCATGTATTATTGTATCTATGTGTTTATGGTTGCATATCTGATACGTTTTTGTTATATTATTGGATATCCATGATATCTCTGTGCATTTATTTATGATATCACCACTCTCATTTCATGCCGAAAATAATCTGGATCAGTAACAGATGCTCAGTATAGCTCACCCTTCAGATGAGTCCCTCGACATATGTTTCTCGAACCTGGGGAAGGAAGGGTTTGATCTTGTATGGGTCCTGGAGATCAGACTCACATAGGTCCTTCAATGTATAGTTTTACGAGCCCAAAGAAGGTAAACTCGGTGTTTTTTCACGTTTAGAGAGTTTGAAATGAACTTAAAGACGACTCCATGGATGACTTTTATGTACGTTTAATATCCCAAGCCCCAAAAAAATTGTAAAACAATACAGGGGAGAACTCTTCTAATCATTCTTGATTAGAGTATTCATTTTTCATAATTAGTCTCGCGAGGCCGAAAAAGAGATAAACTACCACTCGAAAGACTCCCTTTCAAATATTTTAACGAGTTTGAAAGGAAGCAATATCACTCAGAAATATTTTCATGTTTAGGGAGTCTAAAAAGAGCTTAAAGGAGTCTCCAAAGAGTTCACTTTTTGTATCTCTTTTATGAGTCTAAAAAATAGATAAAATTGTACTCAGTAACCTATTCTCATGTTTTAACAAGCACGAGAAAGAACAAAGACTAATCTCATTCAAGAAAAAACTACTATGTTACGATGGGGACAACCCTCATACGAGGATCACTCCTAGCAGTGTGTCTCTCCAGAGGTGTTTTTCCCTCAACTTGCATGATAGAAGCTAGTGGTTTCGCTCCAGCATGATGTCCAGAGGCTAGAGACCTGGCCCCGAAGTGTCGTTTCCTCCAATGACTCTTCTTCGGATTTCCTCATTTAAGTGTCTGGTTACTAATGGGAACATTTTCACTAGGCGGAGGAAAAGAAGGTTCAAGTGTTCGATCTAGAGTGAGAATCAGTTTGGATGGAAGGGGTTGTGGTTCATTTTTTAAAGAGCTTGACATAGACAATGAACTATTCTTGTCGATACTAGGTACTACCAAAGGATAAGATAATTCTAAGGGTTGTCGCACCTGAGTCAAAATCATGTTTAATGTGGCAACCTGTGCGGTGGGAGGAGCAGGCAAAGGGAAAACCCCCATGAGCGAGTAATCCTTAAGAAGACCTACACCTACACTTTGAAAACCATTATGTCCTAGAAAAGGGACATTATTCGTTGCATCATTGTGGACATATGGATTTGTATACTCAAGTTGGTCAAAAATGATAATTTTTCCTTTATGGGGAAATCGTAAGATACGAAACCACCGAAGATACGACGACAATCATCGCATAGATCCAACTACGAACAAGTAAAAAATTATAATCCAGGGGTGTGTTGACCACTTCGATATCGACCAAAATGGTCTTATCCTTCAACGTCACAACAAAATATTGCAATATTCCATGAGGTTGGAAACCACGTCCATCAAACGCTTTCAAGGTGGTAGGGGACTGGGTAAGTGTAGGAGAACCAAGGGCTCTCCAACAAGGCAAAGACATGACATAGGTGGAGGCTCCCTCATCCAAAACCGTGTGATGGATATTTTTTCCACCAACCAAAACTTGAATTTGGAATGCTAAGTGGTGTGATACCCTCTCCTTAATATAATCTATATTAAATGTAATCAGGTTCGACTCCTCAAGATCGATGGCTCCAATGGATGACAAAAGTGTTCTACGTTGACTTGGACAGTGTTGTAGAATTTCGAGGGTAGACATAGCACAAGGGGATTACACCAAAACTTAAAATATGTTGTATTTTTTGGAAGCGTGGGAATTACGAATAATTGTTTATTTTCGAATTACGTTCTTGGGAGGGTGCAATGCTACATTGGAAATCGGTTTCTCAATCTGAAGAGGATTGGAAGATGGAGGAGGAGTGGAACTATAGGGTTGATCGATAGCCTTCCATTTAGTATGATCACTTGGAGGAGTGTCATAGGTATTTCCACGAGTCATGACTTTAACCGTCTTAAACATGTGCACCTCAGAGGTGCATCTAGAAGCATCCCCATGGTGGGAATGACCTTCATTGCCCCCTTGCGGAGGGGCAAGATTTTTTGAAACCAAGTGTTGTTGTTGAACATGTTGGGAGGTACCCTTCAAATATTTAGTGACAACCTCATGATGAGGGTATTCTTTCATGTAGTGGTATTCCTCACAAATCATACAAGGAGATTTAGGCTTCCTCATCATTTGAGTATCAGTGGTCTTAGAATTATCCCGCCCCTTAGAATATTTCTTGGATTTAACCTTGTTTTTATTCTTACCTCTTGGTTGCTGAGATGAAGTGGATTGGGCCACATTGAACTCAGAGGTTTGTGTAGGAGCAGAAGTAGTTGTGGTGTTTGGAATGGAATTAGATTCCGGAGTAGGTCTTGTTGGTTCATTTAATGAATGAGGAGCGCTAGGGATTAGATTGTAAAGTGAGCCAGACTGGGAATAAACCAAGTCCAAATACTGTGCATGGTTGATAGCCTTCTCCTCGGTAACTACATTTCTCATAGTGACATCACAGGCGATGGGAGGCAAGAGTGACTTTGTAAACCAATCCGTGAGGAGTTGGTATGGAATGGGAGCCTTAATCAATTGTCTCTGCCATATCCATTCATGAATATGATTGGATATATGGGTGGAAGAGGATTGTTGGAGTGAGATCAAAATATCTGTATCGGTCTCATACCGTACAGGCAACTAAAAATGAGTCAGGAAATCCATGTCAAGAGAATTAAAGTCTTCAAAGGAGTTACGCACTAGTTCAATGTACCATTTTGTTGCCACACCTATAAGTGTCCTTTGAAAAATTCTAAGACGAATGGAATCGTCCATCAAAGAGTTGGAAGAATGCCATAAATGGAAATTCATAACATGATTGTTAGGATCTTCCCCAACTTTTCCATCAAATTTCAGAATGTTAGATGGTAATTTGGCAGGGATGGCATGCCAAAATGGGGCATGAAGAATGGGATCAATTGTTAAATGCGACACATATTGAAGATATAAAGTAGCCAATAACAGTAGTTGTCGATTAGGTCGTTGATACTGGTGATAACCATATTGTGTGGGAACACCATTAGGATCAGTTATCACTATAACAATTTTTATATGGAATCCAAGTTTCGGAACTTAGCGAGAGGATAAACTGGTATAGGGGTACTGATCTGAAAATGAAAGTATTTGTTTTGCTGTGCAAAGTATTCATTCTCATTAATATTAAATGTGCAAAGTATTCTATCTTCAAGATTTAATCTCTTTGTGTGAGAGAGTAGTTTTTGTTTTCTGAATCAATGTTTAAAATCTATCTAACACAGCATAAAAAAATTCATCATAAACACACAGCATATGTTGAGGCAGTTCACCCCTCCTGGGCTACATCTGTCGGGTCCAAGGCTCCCAATGGGCATGTCCTTGCTCTATTAATGCTCAAAATGGTGTTACAATGAGAAAAAGGCCAATAAAAAGGCCAAACCTGCTGAAGGCACAAATTCTGAGTACAGACAGAAACTAGAAATGACTCTGAAATCACATAAAACAGTGAAAGCTGCTCCAATAAAACTCCTCTTCACCCAAGGCCCCAATGGCTCCTCAAGCTCCTCTGCCCTGAAAATGGCTGAACGACACCTCTGTTAGCTCTGCAACCTGCTCAATCGGCTCCAGAAGGCTGAGAATACCCAAAATCGACCAAAAAAACGTGAAGAATGGTTTCCTGTAGCTCCAGTTATCCAATAACAAACTTTCCTTCTCTTTTCCCCAAAAACTCCACCAAATTCGGGAAAGTGGAAGTTAACTTCACTAAAATTAGCAAAAAAAATCAAAATTGGCGGACCGCCCCAAAAAACGTGCCAACTACTGTTAACGCCACGGTTCTGCTCTTGGTCATTTGCACAAATGAGTTTGGTCCTTAGGGGCTGGCCCCCGATTTAACGCGCCTCTTTACAGCTGTCCAATTCAAAAAAGAATCGCGCCCTTTTCAATAAAACCAACAACCCTAGCCCGTGTGGTTAGGGCGCGGGGCTGTCATGGCCACGACCCACGGTCGAATCCCCTCTGCTCTGTTTGGCGCGTTATAAAAAATGAGTTTTTAAACATAAGGTTAGGTGCTCCGCCCACCAATGTTTTTATGTTTAATTAACCAAAGGTCTTAGTGCCAGGTGGCGGCCTACGCGCCCACCTAATTTTTGGTTGTAAAAACCCATTGCAATAATGTTTTTATTTTTAATTTTTCTTTTTTTTTTTTCTTTTTTATAATTTCATTATATTTTTTTTTATTTTATAATGAAATAAGAAATTTCTAACTGAGATATCTTTGTGATGCAGAGTCGGTTTTGCGTGCCGTTCACGCCAGCAGGATCGTATCGATGAGACCTATCCAGGCGTTCCAACTTCAACCAATTCTGAGCAAGTTCAATTTTGAGCATTTTCTCCACTTAGGACATGATCTCCTGATCAGGTACTATAAACTGGAAGACAGGGCCACATCTAGCGGAAGAAGGCTAAATCTAGCAGAATCTCGGAGTTGATGGGAACTGGCCGGCCACATATCTCAGGCACCATAGATCAACGGTCAAAGACCATATCAGGCGGAGAACTAGCACAGAGGTTAATTATTTGAAAGAGGGCCAATAAAAATACCGTGGTTTCGACTTAGGACCACGTGGCGCCACTGGATGCATATCGGGGTGAAAAGAAGTCTACCACAAACCACTTTGCCTCGTCCCCGATATCGGGAAGCGTATATAAATGGGCAACCCTTTTCATTATTTTATGTTTTTTCAAATCATTTGAATGTTAAAAGTAGTGCGACCGCTCCAGTCGAACCTAAGCTCAACAGTGCACCAAATTCACGTGTCTTCTGCTCATTCGCAGGTATTTTTCATCATCGCCATGGATCCTGTCGTTTTGTCTATAAAAAAGAAAGATCCCCCGCCAAGCAAAGAAACCCTAATTGACAGAGACTCTGATGTGTTTGACACCAAAATAACTGTCTCACCCGTCTCCGTGTCCAGAGCCAATTTGTCAGATAATGTAGGGAGACAGATTCCCTTTCTCGAAGCGGTTCAAGCCTCCATAGTCCCTTACGCCACCGAAGTTGCATTCCCTTTCCCGAAATTCATAGGCTGGTGCACGAAACAATACTCACAGGAAGAAACGGTCATTTTAAATAAGTTAGGGTCATAGGTCCTATGTAGAATAGATAGGTCATCCATTCGATCCTCCCTTGACATACCAGAGTCCCCCTCCACAGCATCTGAACCCTTCGAGAAATAAAATCTAGTTATGGTTTACAGGGAATGTTCCCCCGAGGTCAAAAACCTATTTTTGTAGACAATTTTCAAACCCGAGCATCATTCTAAGAGTCTGTCCTTGCTAATGAATGTAAATGTCATGGTTATCGAAATCTAGTGGGCTTGTTTCAAACTCAGTCAAATTTTAGGTTTAGATAATGACAAATATGTAGTTGAGGTCATGTTAGGTTTCATGTTAACCTTTTTCCAATCGGATTCCAGTCAGTAATTCAGTGTCAGTTTTGATAAATGCATAGATGATAATGTACACAAACAACTAGTGAACTTCCAATCACTGAGGCACTTCAGGTATTACACATACTTGCTGAAAATGTTCCTGGAGATAAACAAGAGAGAGTTCCCTGAAGCAACATTCATCTCAACTGAATTCAAAAGAATTACAATGCTCATTTTCATAAATAAGATCATGTCCATAGTTTACAAATTGATCTTCAACACCATCCTGCCAAGAGTCCTGGAGGACATGAAAAGTTATTTGCAGCCAAATCCAGAACACAAAGTAGGAGATTTGGTGTTGTTCATGCATTCTAAAATAATTTGGGTATATGGTTGTCAAGAGGCCCCTTACATTCTCGCTATATTTCTGACACCCAAAGTATTTTCCCTAGAGTTCATCGGGCAAAGAATCACTCTAGAGACAGAACATTTCCTAAAAATGCACAAGGTGTCCAACCTGAAATTTCCTTTCATCATAGGACCCTTTGTTGTGAAGACTAGATCTTGCTTATCTCAGATCCAGGCCAAACTCAAGGAGTTTGGATTTTCACAACTACAAGAGAGAAGATATGATCCACATCAGGTCATATCTAAAAGAATATTGATGAGAAAATACGGCCCTTATGAACATGAGTATGTTGAAGGTTTTGACAAATTGGAAAATTTGGAAACTTGTGTTGATATGGAAGACATCTTGTAGCCTTCTCAAACACAACAAGTGGAGCCAACCCTACATCATACTCAGACACAACATACCTCTCAAAAGATGATACTCCAAGTTCCCAAATTAACTGTCTACACCAAGAGAATCATTTTAGAGACCCTAGGCATTAGTAGTCAGCAGACTTCACCCAAGAAGATAAAGATCACACAATATCCACAGATAGTAGATATAGAGGAAGAAGAGACTAAAGAGAAAATAAATATGGATATGGTGGACAGTGGCACCAGTAAGGAAGAAGTTGGTAAAAAAAGCATGCCCAAAGTGAAAGAAGCTCAAGATCTTTTAGCAGCAAAAAGCACATTTTTGATAAAGCACCTCGAGCATCCTACCAATCTAAAGAAGATTTAGTGCAGCAATATGTTGTGAAAGAAAGCTTGTCCATGAGTGAAATAAGAGAGTTGATACCTGAGGTAGAAAATACTTTTCATCATAATTCTTCACTATGAAAATAGCAGTTCCCCAGACAAGGTGAAATTCCACAGAAACACTAGTGACATTCTGTATTCGGACTACCTGGGTCTGAGCTTGAAGGTTTCAAGGTTGAAAACTCATGCACATAAGTTGGAGGGATAGTTGAGACAAGAGAAAGAATCTAGCTGAGCTTGGAAGACTTAAGTCAAGAGATTAGAATATGAAGGCCCTCAGGGAGTGAAAGCCTCCTTGGAAGAGAAAGACAAGCTGATCCAAATCTTGAAGAAAAAACTAAAAATGTATGCCACAGAGCATCCACAAATAGAAGAACTGGTTGCTCTAGATCAAGAGAAGGAGATGTTTCGACAAGAAGCATTGAATTACAAGGCCAAAGTGTTGCAGCTGGAGAAAGAAAAGGTGAATTGGTCACAAGGACAGACAGAAGCATTAGACATGGTTTTTGTTGTACCTCCTACTGTAGAAACTAGGCCAAGAACTGATGAACTGGTTCAGGATATGTCCCAAGTTAGCCTAAAGGCATGAGAAATCAAGATCCTTAAGTAAGATATATAAAATCTACAAAAATAAATGACAATAAAGGATGATAAGATGGCCTAGTTCTAGAAAGAGAATCGGGCTTTGCAAGAAAGAGTAGACAAGTTGAAGACAACGTTGAAAGGCAAAGGAATGTTGCAGGGGGCCAAACACGTCATATGGGACTCCATTACTACTGAATATGTCAATTTTAGGGTGTACCTAAATTTCATAAATGACAAAGATAGCATGGCCATCATAGCCAGAAGCAGATGAAATGTTGTGAATGAGACATTGACAAAGAAACCCTCAGAGTGGGCCCATAATGCTATAAACCTGCTTAATTCCATTCCCACTGCTGAACTTCAGACCATTGGGGTCAAATACAGGACCACATTGATCATTTGGGCCAGGAGAGTTATTACCAAGCATAACTTTCTTAAATCAGTCCAAACCAAGGCCATGCAGATGGAGCAAAGAATACCTGAATTCAAGGATTTGTTTAAAGAGTTTTTCTTCAAAGGCCTCCCACCATTTTGGGATAGCAAAGGGAAATTGTATGATCAGGAGGAGTATAATTCTCACCTCACCCAATGTAGATTGGATCACTCCAAGTTTGAAAGCCTAGAGGAAAAATTGAAGGGGACAAACCTGGTGGAGTATTTGACTATAGATTTTGAGATCTTGAATCAGTTCAAGACAGTGAAGATTGGACTGCCAACCGTGACTTATGCCTCTTGTATTGACCTGGATATCCTAATCAAGGAAATTATAGACTACGACATCCCTTCTGAATTGCAGTGGAAGGAGATAGTGCGGCTGGGAAAGACAAAATGCAGTTTCCCAGGAACCAACAAATAGCCCCCAAGTGTCATCAAATTGGCAGATTCGACAAAGGACCAAAGCAGGACATATGGCGAAGACAAAAGTTGAACAGTCGAAGAAATGGGCCATTTTTTATAAAACGTTTTTTATTCATCATTGTAAATCGGTTCACATATCGAGACTGTCAGTTGAAATTATTGCAATTAGTTTTAGAAGATGAAACGTTTCAGTTCAACTATTGTAATTGATTTCTAATTGAAAGGAACTTGAGATTGTATAAATGATAGAAGTTTTGAATGTATTGATGTTGGTAGAAGTGCAAGGGCACCTTTTAGTTGTTTTTGAACTCAATTGTAATTTTCTGGAGCTGAATTGAATACATATGCAGAAGCTTTTGAAGTCTCTATGAAAAGATTCTAATGGTAGTTATATGAGTTTTGTCTTCTCTCATTGTATGTATTTCCTGTGTTCTTTTATTCCATTTACATTGTCTTCTATTTAAATTGGATAGTTAAAAGCTCAGAATTCATCTTAAGATGCTCTCGGCTTAAACAATGTAAACTGTGTGTATTTCTTCTTAACTAATTCAGAATTCATTTCAGTAATGCTCTGATGTAGTTCTTTGTTTTGTCCTTCCTCTTACACCTTGCTTAAATACAATTTATAACTCAGATTCATCGCCTCATTTAGCCTTTATCCTCTGGAGAGTTCTACCATCCAGTCATTGTTTTCATTCACTTTCAGAATTTTGACTCCATAGCCCTAAGTGTCCCTCCCCTTCTTAGCCAACAAATTTATAAAAACCCCCAAAACAAACTAAATCTAGCCAATGATTTCCAAAGAAGTATCAAGTGACTTGAGAGAGCCCTCTCTGAGTTGATTAGGCTAGGGCCCAAATCTAAAGTTGGCTGAAACAATTACCTCTTTCGTTTGTCTATCAGTCGGACAAAATTTACAGAGTGTTAACATTTTGGCGCCGCTACCGGGGAACGAAAGAGAAATCTTCCCTGGGAAAAGAACGAATTAAAGCTTTAGTTTTGATTCCTAAGGGTGACATTGAATCAAATACCTTATTGGATGAGATTATTTTTTCCCCAGCGAATCTATTACCAAAAGACCAGTTGCACCAAGCATTCTGAGCTAGAAATCCTAGCTCCCAAGAGAATTCACACTAGGAGAAACCCAAACCTAGAAGCTGCAATCCCTGTGTCTAACCCTGAAAATATTGTACACAAAAGAAAAGAAAAGAAATAAGCCCAGTGTTACATTTAGACCGATATCTATCATTGCCCAAAGATGGAGTAACAGGCATTGAAGACCTTGAGTTTGATGTAAAATTTGAACAAACTTTGTTCAGGACTAAATCTAAATCTTGTTTGAACGAGGTCATCTTTGACGAAAATAGGTTCCAAGATTTGATTTTAGCTGCATCTGTGAAGCCTGTAGTGATTCATACTCAGAACCAATAGCAACTTCAACCCCTCACAATAACCATGGTAGCTAGATTTTCTCCTCTTGTACTTCCTTCTCAACTAGATGATTTACCTTGAGAGTATAATCTAAGGATCAAATTGTATGATGTTGAAGGTAGTGTGTTAGTGCATAAACATCTAGACTGGTTCAATGATTTTATAGACTTGGAAGAATTAGATTTTGAATATGCAAAAATGAGATTGTTTGCACAAAGTATTGCAAGAGAAGTGAGGAAGTGGTTCAGAGATCTTCCAGTAGCTAGTATCAAAAATTTTGAGGCCTTTGAAACCAGTTTTCTCACAAAATAGGGCGACAAGAAAAACCCCCTTCGGTTGTTGACTCGGTATAACAACATGAGGAGGTCACCTAACAAAACAATGCAGAAGTTTTCATCCATATTTGTAAAGTTTTATAATCTGATTCCTATTGAGGTAAAACCCCCCTCCTAAAGTTGGTCAACTCAGATATGTTGATTCTTTTGAAAGTGATTTTTCTTTCTTATTGAGGGAAAAAATATCGTCTTCACTAGATGATATGATGATTGATGCCATAGAAGTTGAGGTGAATCTAATGGCTTCAGGAAAGATCAAAAATGAATCTAACAGGGACATGAACAGAGCTCAAGATAAGGCACATCCTTCCACCTCACGAACATCAAAAGAAAGGTTTGAAATGATGATGAAAACCATGGAGAGAAAATGATGGAAAGAATGGCCTTATATAATAAGCTTAACACCAGAGAATGTGATGATGGACCACACAGAAATAAGAGAAGGCCAGTGATCCCACAAATCAGACAAAGAAATCAGGGGAATCGGGGAAATCAGGTAAACCAAGGAAATCAGAGTGACCAACAAATAAGGCCTCATTTTCAAAATAATTATGTGAATGAGAATTATGATGGATATTTTGAAGACAACATGAACTGTTGTGATCATAAAGAAACATAGGTGTTTTTTACTAAAGAAGAACATGACCAGTTCATGGATGCAAATGAGATCTTCATGCAATATGAGAAGGAAAGGTTATCAGTAGAAAGGGAATATTACCAAACAAGATTGTAGAATGCCATCATGCAATTCCAGAAGCAATATAATCTTTGAAATCAAAAAGTGCTTGAAAACCCCCCAAGGGGAAATCCTCCAAAAGGAAATCCTCCAAAGGGAAATCCTTCAAAAGGAAACCCGACAAAAGAATCTCAGAGTAGCACACCCTCTTCAAGTCATCCCAAAAAGGACTCTGCTACAAAAGATGTCGTGGACAAAGGAAAGAAGAAATAAGAGCCCTAGAAGAAAATACTAGAAGCAAGGAAAGAAACAATCACCAAAGAGGTAGAGAAAACCTCATCCTCTTTTAATTTTGAAAGTGAGATGTCCAAGATTAAAATTTGTGTACCATTCAATGAATTTATCAAGAACAATGAATATATAAATCACATCATCAAGATTCTTAAAATGGAACAAACTTCTGACACCTTGAACATACAAGATGATCACCCAGCCATCTTATTTGGCCCACGAGTAGAGGAAAATAGTGATGCTGAAGAGGTTCCCCCTTACTATGTTAGCCTAAAAATCCATGATATGACTCTTCACAATGTCATGTTGGATTCAAGAGCTTCTCATAACCTAATTCCCAAGGTGGTCATGGACCAACTAGGCCTTGACATTACGAGGCCTTACAAAGACCTGTTTTCTTTTGATTCAAGGAAGGTGAAGTGACTAGGTATTATCAAAGATCTGGTGGTGTATTTAGCACAAATCCCAGAAAATAATATGGTCATGGATGTAGTGGTTGTTGATATTCCTCCCAAGTTTGGCATGCTATTATCCAGGTCATGGGCTGCAAAATTGATGGGCTGCAAAATTGAAGGGAACCCTCCAGATGGACATGTCATATGCCACCATCCTTGTCTTTGGTCAATATAGGAGGTTGTATAGAGAGGTTATGCTCAAATATACGGTCAACAACAAGTCACAGCCGAATAATCATCCCATATACGCTGTGGAAATTGATTTGGGGTCTTCTATTTTCTTCAATGATATGTGTTTTGAAGATAAAGGGCCAGAAATTGATATGGCTGACAAAGATAGATTTGACCAGCAGATTGAGAAATCTTCGGAGTAGCAGGACAATGCATAAGATCATATGTGGAATATGAATTTCGATGGAGTTTCCATCAGAGAGGGAACATGGGTTGGCATATGGATCAATTACCCCAAAGGAAATTCAAAATTGTGTTCTTACAAACTTTCTTTTGATTGCACGAATAACATGGCCGAATATGAAGCATTAATATTGGGGTTGAAGGTTTTGAAAGAACTGAGTGCCAAAAGAATATATGTGCATGGATATTCTAATATAATTATCAATCAAATCAAAGGCATATACCAAGCAAAACATCCCATACTGAGGGCATATCAGAACATAGTGTTAGATCTTCTTAAGAAATTTCTAGAGTATAATCTTTCAGTAATTCCAAGAGGAAAGAATCAAATTGTTGATGCCTTGGCTACTTCAGCATCGGTCTTCAAAATTCCAATTTTCCCTAACATAAAATATGAGATTGAGGTCAAGCATAGGCCAACAGTACTAGATAATATTAAGTACTGGCAGGTTTTTGAAGATGACAAACAAATAGAAAGTTTTCTAAAATTGGAAAATGAATTTGAGAATCTGAACATTGATGAATAATATTGTGATGAAGAGGTAGATGTAGTTTCCTTCACAAAGGATGGTTACTTTGACAATCAGATTGCAGGAAGAGATATAGTTCAGCTAAAAAGTAACATCATTCCCAAGGGTCTAGTTCCATTGGAGAAACTCTTTGATAATAATGATGTGGCCAAAAGTCCAAAAATTACAGTAAATGAAGGGGATGTGGAAGATTTCAATATTGGGACTCAGGAGGATCCCAAGATCATTAAGCTATCTAGAACACTCAACCCTGAAGTCAAGGAGAAGTATATCAATTTAATGAAATAGTTCCCTAATGCTTTTTCCTGGAGCTATGAAGACCTAAAATTTTATGACACCAGTATAATTCAACATTTCAAATAGAAATTAAGAAGGATAAACCATGTATTGCTTCCCTTGATTGAGAAAGAGGTAAAAAAGCTATTTGAAGCCAATATTATAGTATCCCTGAGGTTTTCTAAATGGGTGGAAAATATGGTGCTAGTCAAAAAAAAGAGTGGAGAAATCAGGTTGTGTGTGGATTTAAGAAATATGAACAAGGTATCTCTAAAGGACAACTACCCATTGCCTAAGATGGATCACATTTTACAGAAAGTAGTGGGTTCTCAAAAAATGTCGATGTTGGATGGATTCTCTAGATACAATCATATTATGGTGCACCCTGATGATCAGGAAAGTATAACATTCAAACAACACCATGGGGTACATTCATGTATGCCAAGATGCCTTTTGGGATTATGAATGCAGGGGAAACATTTCAAAGAGATATGGACATATATTTTGTCGAGGAAAAAGAAAAATTCATTGTTATCTACCTAAATGATATCACTGTGTATTTTGTTTCAGATGAAAAACACCTCAAGCATCTAAGAAGGAAATTTCAGAAGTGTAGAAAGTTCGGAATCTCGATGAACCCTAAGAAGTCAAATTTCGCTACGGAAGAAGGAAATTTGTTGGGTCACATTATTTCAAAAGAGGGAATAAAGGTAGATCCCAGCAGAGTTGAGGGGATATTAAAAATTGGCATACCCAGAAGTAAAAAAAAGGTATAATCTTTCCCAGGAAAAGTGAATTTTCTGAGAAGGTTTATCCCTAACTTGGCTGAAATCATAAAGTATATTACCAACATGCTCAAGAAAGAAAATGAAATAAATTGGACCCTTGAAGCGAGAAAATCCTTTGAAGACATTAAAGTGGCATTGACCAAGGCTCTGGTACTGGCCAGCCCTAATTTTGAAAATGACTTCATATTGTTCTCTTTTGCCTCAGAGCACACAATTGTTGGTGTTTTACAACAGAAAGATGAGAAGAATCTCAAGAAGCCCATATCATATTACATCAGGACATTGAGGGATTCCCCTTTGAAGTATGATATCATGGAGAAGCAAGCATATGCACTAGTGAAGGCCTTGAAATAGTTTAGAATTTACATATTGCATTCCCATACTATTTATTATGTGCCCAGTAATTCTATGAAAGACATCTTAACCCAACCTTATCCTGAAGGAAAGAGGGGTAAATGGATTGCAGTGCTATTAGAATATGACCTTGAAATCATACCTACCAAGTTGATCAAGGGACAGGGGCTTACGAAGCTGATGGCACAAACCAATTGTGAACTCTTAGGAATAAATTCCATGGTTAACTTGTCAACGGGTGCAGAGGAAGAGAGAGATCCTCAGATATCCCAAGAATTCCTTGACTCCTCATGGTATGCAGATATCCTTTATGTGTTGAGAAATTTGCAGGCTCCTCCTAAATTGAGTAAAAAAAAGGCCAGATTCTTAAAGATGAAAGCAACAAAGTTTTGTATAGTAAATCAATATGTATATTGGAAGGATCTAGGGGGGGATTTTGTTCAGTTATTTACTAGAAGAAGAAGCATAAAATACCATCAGGGAGTTCCATAAGGGTGATTGTGGAGGCCACCATTATTCGAAAACCATTGTACATAAGATTATGAGGGTTGGGTTCTATTGGCATAGATTTTTTTTTTATGTCTATAAAGAGGTTTCAAGATGTCATGAATGTTAAATTTTTGATGGGAAAAGAAAACTACAACCCCTGCCTTTGAAACACATCTCTGTTGAAGCACCTTTCAGACAGTGGGGCCTTTCTTTTATAGGATAAATACATCCACAATCCTCAGCTCAACACAAGTGGATTCTAACAGCAACATAATACTTCACTAAGTGTATTGAGGCAGTTCCCACCAGGCAAGCAATAGATGCTGTTATCATCTAGTTTTTGGAAGACAATATTTTGTCCAGGTTCGAATGTCCACTCAAAATCATCACAAATAATGCAACAGCGTTTAAGTCCAAAAATATGGAGAAATTTTTCAATAACTACAACATAACTATGGGCCACTCCACCTCTAATTACCCTCAAGGAAATGGGTTGGCTAAGTCATCAAACAAGTGCTTGACCAGAATTATAAAAATGTTGTTGCAAGATAACAAAAAATCTTGGCACAAAAATCTCATCCATGCACTATGGCCTGACAGAATCACCCCAAAGAGATCTATCATCACCTTACATTTTCATATTGTTTATGGCATAGAGGATATTTTTCCTACTACATTAGGGTTTCCAATGATGAGGTTGTTACAGGAACAGGATGCAGAAACATATGCCGCTCGAAGAAGAAAGGATGAACTATTCAATGTCCAGCAAACCAAGGAAAAGGCCTTCAACAATGCTCAGATGCACCAAGATAAGATCAAAAAATATTTTGACAGACATAACAAAGAAGATAATTTTAAAGTCAGAGACTTGGTATTGAAATGGGATGCCATAAATGAAGATAAGGGAAAGCATGGGAAATTTTACCACCTATGGTTGGGACCGTTCAAGATTGCAGCATACCATGGGAGCAATGCTTATCTGATACAGGAAATTAATGGAGACATTGTCGGAGGAGGGCCTATGAATGGCAGGTTCCTCAAACATTATATCGTTTAAAACAATCATCACCTTTTCCATTCATTGTACATAACCATTTTCATTTTTTGCATGAAAGAATTGAAATAAAAGCAGCATAATTGAAGCCTGAGGTGAAGGTCCTAAGTTATGTTGAGTAGATTTCGAAATTTCTGAATGAAGGTTGCTATATTCGGATTGTAGGAATAAATCACAGCCTAATGGGTAGGCACTCGGTCTATCATTCTTTGCTACCTCGCAGGGACGATAGCATCCCCAGTTGGAGCACATGTTATCACTATAACAATTTTTATATGCAATCCAAGTTTCGGGACTTAGCGAGAGGCTAAAATGGTATAGAGGTGTTATAACCCTAATTTTCACCAGACATGCTTACCTGGCATCAGGCCATCTCAGATTCCTTCTTTGCCAAAACACTACTGAACAACTCTTCTTAAAAAACCCTTTTATAAAGGCCCGCACGCCCTTCTCCATTACTGCACGCTAGCTGACCCAAGACAACCCGTGTGTACCTACAAAAGAATGAAAAAAGGAAAGTTGTTGACGGAACACACATATTTGGGTGAGTTAACTAAACCTTTCGGCCATGCATGGTCAGAAGTTCGACCAAATACCTAGCTTCTTCTAGCCTATAAAAGAAGGGTTAGGGGTCCCATTTGGAAGAGGAGAGTCATAGTAAAGAAACTATACTCGATTGTGCATTCCCTTTGTCCCAACCTTTATCCATCCTTGTGCAAAGAGAAATATAGAGCAAAGAAGTTGGAGGACAGTTGAAGAGGATCCCAGGACCAGGTTCATGGAGCAGTGGTTGGCTTCATCATTGTAAGTTGATTTGTTGAAGTTAATAATAAAGAAGTACTTTTCCCGTTCCACCATATGAGGTTTTCATGGTTTATTGCATACATGTTGATTGAATCTCTAACCCATTAATATGTAGATCAAATGCACGTGGAGTTCTTTATTTGTCTTGTGTGAATGCAGGTCAGCCTTGGGAGGAGATCTGCAGTCAAAGAGTGATCAAGTATGAAGAAGGATCGATATCAAACGCTCGAAATAAGGTATGCTCACTTGATCTTCTTAACTACGCATTTGCTTAAGAATAATGGGGATTAGGTCCGGGACGATGGTAGAAAGTAGGAATCTTTAGGTCTTTTATGCACGCATGATAAAACCCTAAGTGCTAGTCCATAGAGGGATTTCTCACTCACAACAGAATTGGCGACCATACTGGGGATCTCTAGGGTTTCTGGGAATGTTTTTTCTTGGGTATTTTTAAGAACTAGTTTCATTTCTTGTTTTTAAAGTTTCTGCAAAAGTCTGAGCTAATAGAGATTATGGTCTTCCATACCAAATATCTCTATTTTTTTGTTTTTTTTCGAGACCCATAGAGGTACACACGGCCTGTATAAGGTCTGCACGCGTGTACCCGCGCCCTACCCTCACACAGCCCACGTGTACACGCTAGTTGAGGAGGTGTCAGTCGCGTTTATGATTTCAGAAAACTTCTTTTAGGGAGGCATTCATCCTCTCCCCTGTCAGAAGTAATCCTTCTCAGGGGTTTTCTGGAACTCATTCTAGTCTCTGTTTTTTGCAGTTTTGTAGCTTAGGTTTCACCTCAGATTGGTTTTGTTCTATGAAATTTTCCTTCAATTGTTTTATTTTTTTGTTAAAGTAAGTTTCTGAGTCTTCAAGAGATTCTGGTTCTCAATACTAGTAGTCTTTGCTAGTGCTTGATTGCTTGTCGTTTCATTTTTTGAAGAGTTGCAGAGGTACACGCGGCCTGTATAAGGCCAGGATGCATGTACATGCGCCCTGACTTTACACAATTCACGTGCACACGCTTGTTGTTGAACTATCAGCAGCGTGCGTGTAGAGAAAATTTTTGTTTAGGGTAAGGCAGTCATCCTTTCCTTTGTCAAGAGTTATACCTCTTAGGTTTTTGGGTCTCTGTCATAGCGGTCAGTAACTTGGGTTTGATCATAGCAATACATTGCTTTTTCATTAAAAGATTTCTTCTGTTTCTTAGCTTTTTCAACTTATTTTTAGCTTGAAATTTTAAGAAAAATGAGTTGCATTTCAAAAAAAATGTGGGGGGGCATGAATCGTGCATTCATCGGTTTCTTTTAGAATCTTTTGTTATTTCTGTTTTGATTGGAAGAAAATATAAAAAAAATAGTTTGTTAGATCTCTTTCTTTCCTGGCATTTTCTTTGCATTATTATTTGAAAAAGAAAAGAAATTAGCATAGTGTTGTGTTTTCTTCTCATCTTAAAAGCATTTCAAAAAAAAAATATAATCATTCTTTGCCAGTGTTCATGTAAGTTTCATCATTTTTTTGCAAGAGTCTTAACACCATCAGTTGCACTACCATACCCTTTTGAGTAAATCAAGCCAGTAAAAAGAACGCTAATTAAAATCAACTAGACTTTATGCTTTATAGGGTTCATCAACTAGTCTAGGCTAGAGCCTTGATTTAGGTTGGAGAGGAAACTCTTCAAGGCTACAAAACATACATAAGAGTCTGTGATAGGGAGTGTCAAAGTCCAGTATCATGAAAGTTATCCGGGACCCCCCTCTAACACAGGGGCTAAACACGAGGTCGCGTGCGGAAAGGTAGAGGAGATAACCCCTCCAAAGCTAGACCAATTGTAGTGGAGAACACATATAGAGGGATTGTCTTGGGATTTCGTCAATTGCATTTGCCACGGAGCTTCGTGGGTCTTGAATCCGTTTGAGGTCCTCAGTTGTCTTCCGAACCACTTGCCTTTGATACCCTTGACAGGTTTCGGGCTATACCCTACTCATTGTGGTCTACCCGACTTTCGACTGTACCCGCCTGGTGACTGTTCGCACGCTGGCAACCTAGTTGCCTATATTTTTTAGAGACATACACATGTGACTGCGGGGGTATACCACGGTACCTAGGATAGAAATCAGGCCACACTTTGTAGAGTATACCCGGAGGGTGCTTTTGTGTTCGAGTTGCACTTGCACCGGTAAGTTGCTCTAGTGTTGGTTGTTGTAACTGTTCTTCCAACTAGTTAGTCATTTGCTTGATTTGCCTTTACGAACTTTTAGTGTGTGCTCTATGCTCCCTAGTTTTCCATAGTGAGTTAGTTAGTCGTGGCTTTGGGTCTCTGACCTAGGGTGGTAGACCGCCCACTCCGTCGGTCCTGAGGAATTTTTGGTCTTCCTCTTAGAAACGTGGAGCCGCCTCTTTATAGGCGTTGTTTTGATACCACTGGTTTGCCAGAGTTAGTGCGTGAGACTTTTACAGACTTGAACGATCCCGCAAGGGGAGAACCTGTGTATAGGATATTCATGGATAATTTTCCTGACCATACCAACTAGGGAACCCCTTCGCAAGGGGATTCTTGTGATGTTCCCTTCTTCGGAAACGTTGGTGTCCCTTTGATGGCCACTTTGTACATTCCTGGGTTGAATGTGGGATTACCGGTTTGGTTGGGTACCATTCCAAATGTCCCAAATTCTCTTGACGCTTCTCAGTTAAGAACCTTAATTCATGAGCACCATGTTGATGTTTCTTCGTCAGCAAAGTCTTCTCCTCCTCCTTC
>SNQJ01S0183796.1:0-10574 GCA_010110895.2 Picea sitchensis | reverse complement strand
ACCTTGTTGAGCCTCGTCTTCCTTCTGCCGCACCTTTTCAAATAAGGGTTGAAGTTAATTCAACAAACATTTATCGATGTATTGTGGATGAGGGAGCCTCTGCAAGTATTTTATCCTCCTCGGTTTGGAAAGTCTTGGGATCTTCCAAGCTTGTGTCTGCTTCGCATGAGATGTTGGCTTTTGACAGATGTCCTAGTGAATATTTGGGGATTCTTCCTCAGTTTCCTATCTCATTAGGTGGGAATAATGTCCTTGTTGATGTTAGAGTGGTGCAAGGCCCGTTAGATTTAAATATGCTTCTCGGGCGTGATTATGTATATGTTATGAATGTTGTAGTGTCTACACTCTTCTGGGTGATGTATTTCCCTCACAATGGAAGCATTGTCACTATCGACCAGCTGGCATCTGATAAGCACCATCCTAATTTGGCATTATTTCAGACTACCCCTTTATATGTTCCTAGCGTTCGTGTAGACTCTACCCCGCCACGGGTTAATTATGTGGTGTCTTATCCTCGGTGTTCAATTGCTTCTGAGCAGGAACCTGTGAAATCATGTTTTCCTTCTCGAGACTTGGAATCATCAATTGATCCATTGGGGGCATGGGAGCCCTTATTTCCCCCTCTTGGTCCAAGTAGGCTTGAGTATCCTTCTGAGTCTGATCTCGTTGTTAGTAGATCCTCAAGCCCTCGTGATCGTGATTCTTCGCTGATAGACTCTGCCAGTCCTGGTCAGAACCTCCATCGTCATATGGAGTATGGTCAGTTTACTTCACCCTTTGGGGTTGTTGACCCTCGTTTGCATGATTTCTTGGATTTTGAATTGCCTTCAAATGAGGCTATCCTTGAAGCCATGACTACGGTTTATATCTCACAGGAGGACTTACACCGTGGTTTGTGTTTTCTTCCCTTTTGGGAGACTTCCCAAGTTGATTATCGAAGGGACTCCTGGTCTGAACCTAGTAGTGGGCTCTACCTGAACCAATTTCATACATGAGTTGTAGCCCCCATGGAGTCTTCTTTAAGCCCTTTTTAGACTCCCTAAAGATGAAAATATTTTCGAGTTAAATTGGTCCAGAAGAACATTCCTTACACGGGTCTTATTTTAAGCCCTTTTCAGACCCTCTAAACATGAAAATATTGTCTAGCAATCTTGTGGCCTTTCACGCTCGTTAAACTGAAATTTGAAGTCACGTCTGTCCGGCGGTATTTTACCCCTTTTTCGGTTCGGACGGTCAACTGTACGAACAAAGGTATATTCTAAGGAACTTCAGTTCTCTAGAAGAGTACTCTCAGGTATCATTTTAACCCTTTTTCGGGCTTGAGGGACTAAATGTATGAAAAAGGAACCCCCACGGAGTCCATAGTTAAGCTCTTTTCAGACTCCCTAAAATTGAAAAGATCATCGAGTTACCTTATTATTTCACACTCGTTAAAATGGTCCAGAAGAACATTTGTGATGGAATCCATAGTTAATTTTTTTTCAGACTCCTTAAAAATGAAAAAATGGTCGAGTGATCTTGTCTTTATCACACTTGTTAAAATGGTTTTGAATAAACATCTTGTCGGTGCTAGTTTACCCCTTTTTTGAACCGATTAGAATACCTTCGCAAAAGGTACCCCAGTGGAGTCTCCTTTTACGTTTTTTCAGGCTCTCTAAATATGAAAAACCACCGAGCTTACCTTCTCTAGGCTTGTTAAATTCACATCGAAGGATGTTACCATTGTGTGTTGTATTAATCGCATTTGCATACCCACGTCTTTGGCCTAATTTTGGCTCCATGTTGCTCTCAACTGAACCATCTAAAGCATGCCTTATACGCAAGCCCTGTAGCACTTTACCTCTGCGTCTTGACACCTTTGGCCCCTGGAGGATTTTTCTCGAGTGTCCTTACTTTGAACATCAATCTTGTCCCTGCGCCCTGAACTTGTATGTTTGCAACACTCGTTCCTCCTTTGTAACGTAACATTCTTTTATTCTTTTTCCAAAATTATTGAAAAAGACAAAAAAATCAAATATACCCCAAAAAGAGGAAGGGAAAAGTATTTTCTTTATTGGCAGCATAATGAGTCACCCTTGGATAAAGCACATATGTTCGTTTGTTTGTCAAACTCTGGGATTTAATACGACCTCAGGAAGTTGTTCTCGCTACATAGAGCTATGTCCTCCTCCGTTTGGTTATTCTTCCAAACATATGAAGAGTTTGTGTTGCCTCCTACCTCGTAAACTTATGTTAATGCCATGTTGCCTGAGTCTCATCATTTGTCGTGTTATTGTCCAAGGGAAATTTTTACCAAGCCTGAGTCGAACCCTCTACAATTTGTCTCTTGGCCTCATACCCGGCCATCCTGAACGTCCAATCAAGTCTTTGTTCAAAATCAATGAAGCCTTCAGTCCGATCATCAAGATTCTCTAGTCCATGACCGACGAGCCGTCGAAGACCTCTGGGTAGTGAATTTGTACACTCATATTACACTCCTACCCAAGTTTTGAAGATTTTGAAGTTGTTGCTCGAGCTCTGAAGACCTCATCTCCAGCCATCAGGCCTTATCAGCTTCTAAGAAGATGGATACTCTACACGTATATCTTTTTTACTTCGAGATGTAGCTCCGCTGTGTATTGTTCGCGGCTACACTTTATATAGTTATATGACATGGATCTACAGTGTATTTGATTGGTAGCCATGATTTTATTTTATCCCGAGCATGTGTATGCCTACCTCGGTGAGACAATTATTATTTTGTAGACGGCACCTCCCGATTCCGGGTCTCTGGGCTCACTTGCTCGGCACATCGGTGAAGATTGTTAATGTATTTCGGCCATCAGATGCTCTTTTGACCTCACACATTAGGGGGCATCTGTTATAACCCTAATTTGCACCAGACATGCTTACCTGGCATCAGGCCATCTCAGATTCATTCTTTGCCAAAACACTGTTGAACAACTCTTCTTAAAAACCCCTTTTATAAAGGCCCACGCACCTTGCTCCATTACTGCATGCGTGTACATGCTAGTTGACCCAAGACAGCCCGCGTGTACCTACAAAATCATGAAAAAAGGAAAGTTGTTGATGGAACACACAGATTTGGGTGAGTTAACTAAACCTTTTGGTCATGCATGGCCGAAGGTTCGACCAAATACCTAGCTTCTTCTAGCCTATAAAATAAGGGTTAGGGGTCCCATTTGGAAGAGGAGAATCATAGTAAAGAAACTATACCCAATTGCGCATTCCCTTTATCCCAACCTTTAGCCATCCTTGTGCAAAGAGAAATATAGAGAAAAGAAGTTGGAGGCCAGTTAAAGAGGAGCCCAGGACCAAGTTCATGGAGCAGTGGCCAGCTTCATCATTGTAAGTTGATTTGTTGAAGTTAATAATAAAGAAGTACTTTTCCCATCCCACCATATGAGGTTTTCATGGTTTATTGCATACATGTTGATTGAATCTCTAACTCATTAATCTGTAGATCAAATGTATGTGGAGTTCTTTGTTTGTCTTGTGTGAATGCAAGTCAGTTTTGGGAGGAGAGTTCTAGTCAAAGAGTGATCAAGCGTGAAGAAGGATCGATATCAAACGCCCGAAATAAGATATGTTCACTTTATCTTCTTAACTACATATTTGCTTAAGAATAATGGGGATTAGGTCTGGGACGACGATAGAAAGTAGGAATCTTTAGGTATTTTTTGCATGCATGATAAAACCCTAAGTGCTAGTCCGTAGAGGGATTTCCCACTCACAACATAATTGGCAACCATACTGAGGACTTACACAATAGTCCTCCTCCATTTGGTTATTCTTCCAAACATATGGAGAGTTTGCATTGCCTCCTGCCTCGTAAACTTATGTTAATTCCATGCTGCCTGAGTCTCATCATTTTTCGTGCTATTGTCCAAAGGAAATTTTTACCAAGCCTGAGTCGGCCCCTCTGCAGTTTGTCTTTTGCCCTCATACATGGCCATCATGAACGTCCAATCAAGTCTTTGCTTGAAATCAATGAAGCCTTCAGTCTGATCATCAAGATTCTCTAGTCCATGACTGACGAGCTATCGAAGACCTCTGGTTAGTGAAGTCGTACACTCATAATACTCCTACTCGAGTTTTGAATATTTTGAAGTTTTTGCTCGAGCTCTGAAGACCTCATCTCTAGCCATCAGGCCTTATCAGCTTCTCAAAAGATGGATACTCTACACGTATATCTTTTTGACTTCGAGATGTAGCTCTGCTGTGTATTATTCACGGATACACTTTATATAGTTATATGACATGGATCTACAGTGTATTTTATTGGTAGCCATGATTTTATTTTATCCCGAGCATGGGTATGCCTGCCTCGGTGAGACGATTATTATTTTGCAAACGGCACCTCCCGATTTCTGGTCCCTGGGCTCACTTGTTCTGCACATCGGTGAAGATTGTTAATGTATTTCGGCCATCAGATAATCTTCTAACCTCACACATTAGGGGGCATCTGTTATAACCCTAATTTGCACTAGACATGTTTACCTGACATCAGGCCATCTCAGATTCCTTCTTTTCCAAAACACTGTTGAACAACTCTTCTTAAAAACCCCTTTTATAAAGGCCCACACGCCCTGCTCCATTACTGCACGCGTGTACACGCTAGCTGACCCAAAACAGCCCGCACGTACCTACAAAAGCACGAAAAAAGGAAAGTTGTTGACGGAACACATAGCTTTGGGTGAGTTAACTAAACCTTTCGGCCATGCATGGCCGGAAGTTCGACCAAATACCTAGCTTCTTCTAGCCTTTAAAAGAAGGGTTAGGGGTCCCATTTAGAAGAGGAGAATCATAGTAAAGAAACTATACCCGATTGCGCATTCCCTTTGTCCCAACCTTTAGCCATCCTTGTGCAAAGAGAAATATAGAGCAAAGAAGTTGGAGGACGATTGAAGAGGAGCCCAGGCCTAGGTTCGTAGAGCAGTGGTCGACTTCATCACTGTAAGTTGATTTGTTGAAGTTAATAATAAAGAAGTACTTTTCCCGTCCCACCATATGAGGTTTTCATGGCTTATTGCATACATGTTGATTGAATATCTAACCCATTAATCTGTAGATCAAATGCACGTTGAGTTCTTTGTTTGTCTTGTGTGAATGCAGGTCAGCCTTGGGAGGAGAGTTGCAGTCAAAGAGAGATCAAGAGTGAAGAAGGATCGATATCAAATGCCCGAAATAAGGTATGCTCACTTGATCTTATTAACTACGTATTTGCTTAAGAATAATGGGGATTAGGTCCGAGACAACGGTAGAAAGTAGGAATCTTTAGGTCTTTTCTGCATGCATGATAAAACCCTAAGTGCTAGTCCGTAGAGGGATTTCCCACTCACAACAAGAGGCATGATAAACTAGAAGACGGGGCCACATCTAGCGGAAGAAGGATAAATCTAGCAGAAGTGCGGAATTGATGGAACCCGACGGGCCACAGATATCAGGCACCACAGATCAATGGTCAGAGACCATATCAGGCGGATGTTGCGCCTCTTTTGTCACCTAAATGAGCAAAACAGAGGTGCTTACAAGCTTAGTTAGGTTAGCTAAGCAAGACAGTTGTAAAGGAAAGGGTTAGAGAGAGAAACATAAAAGAACAAACTAAGAATTAAACTAAGAAATAAAAGAACAACTAAACTATTGAGCATAAGGACATAAGAACAAAAAACCAATAAGACTCATGTCACCAATGGCAAGGATTATATTAGTGAAATAAAACACCAAGAAGAAAGAGGAATTTGGGTCCCTTCTTCCTCCAAGGGAGGGCTCTTGGACCCCCACAACTAAGCTCTTCTTACAACTTTGAAAGAAATGGTGAAAGAATCCCAAGTTAATCCACTCAAGAGGTGAGATGGATTTCCCAATGTAATGATGCTAGTATACTCTTGACGAGAAAAGAGGATTCTCCAAGAGAATAGCAGCAGCATAACCTTGAAAATGAATTCTTTGAAAATGTAGTGCACCCATGGCCTTGTTTTATAGCATCACTTTGAGGTATTGCGCAACCAGCTTTTAGTGTGAAAAGGGGTTGTTTAGGGCATTTTTAGGTCTTTGACTAGCCACCCAGTCAGATCCAACCGAGATTTGGATGTCAAATCAACTTGGAAGCTGAACCAGAAGTGGGTGGGAGGCCGACCAATATCATAAATGCATCATTCTCAAGTGTGCACAGCTTTTAGCGACCACAGTCGCGCATCGTGCGCATGTGCGCTTTTCGTGTGTTTTTGGTTTGCGCATGTGCGCGTGCGCGCCCTGTGTAGTCACAACGCACCTTAATTTTATCACTGGTTGTATAGTTTTAGACATTTTGGAAATGATTTTGTGGTAATTTTGGTCCATGGGTGAACTCATAACTGTTTGAAGTTGTTGGATTCCTGTAACCATTTGCAAACAAAATTTTAGTGATAACAGATGCCCCCTGATGGATGAGGTTAGGAGCATACATATAGTTGAAATTCATCAATGTTTCTTCTACTGAGAGTGTCGTTGTAAGAGAGAGAGATAGTGAGAGTATCAAGAGTGACCCGTTGGAGGGAGAAGGGAACCTGTAGGACCCCACCTTCCATAAGGTGTGTAAAAATAAATTGTGTACAAACGAGGTGGGCATGCCCCATGCTCATGTCATGTAACTCAAAAAAGGATGGTGTTGCATAGTAACTGAAACTGTGTGTTGATGTAGACAACTGCAGCACCCTCGGGGCAGTTGTGATAAAGGCAGAGGACCATTCTAAGGAGGAACATACTCTGAACAGTAGGTAATGATACCTATAAGGAGTATCACGAATTCTGTAGGCATTGATAGCCCGGCCAAGTTCAGAGGTCTTTGGCAAATATATAAGAAAAAACTGCAATAGTCGCAAAGTAAGACCCACCGTAACATGAGAAAGTGTTGAAGTCGAATGCTACGGGGGTCAACAACAGCAGGGAGAAATTTTGGTTCTCCCTGTGTCGTCCGAGACCTCTCATTGGAAAGGTAATGAGAGTCAAGATATTGTCTCCCTTCTAGAAACTGTGTTGATGTCGACACAAGGGGGACGCGACTCCAAGAAGCAAAGGGCTTTGTGAAATCTACTAGGTGAGGTTAGGAATTGAGGAGGTACATCGACGAAATCAAGATGTATGAAGACTCAATACTGCCCTTGGTTGGGGGTATATGCGAAGTATAAGTGGCCTCAACCGTTCAACTAGGTCGAGTGTCAGGGGGACAACAAGACGTGGGACAAGTTGTTCCAGAGGCAGGACAAAGTGGACAAACTCAGAGAGTAGAGGTAAGTGGCCTATGGGATACTCAGAGTATATGGACGATGTCAACAGGAGTACATGATAAGGAGTGCCCCAACCAAGGGCGACATGGGTTGCGTTTTCCAAAAGGGAAGAAAGTCGCCAAAGGTGATGACGAAAAGATATGTAAATGTTGGAAACAAAGGCTTTTTACAATTTATAAAGAATAATTTGGGATGAGTGTACAAATACAAAAACGGGTGCCCCGATGTAATATGGTTGGGCCGGTTAGGGCGCATTTTTCTCGGAGAACAGGTGGAGGTTGGGGGCCCCATGGGTGAGTTTCTGTATGAGGTAGATGAAATGGAGGGAAATTTGCGGATGGGCAAACTGATTGTGGATGAAATGGAGGGTTAATGATGCTGCGGAAGTGCAGTCAAAAGAGAACCTTGAAGAGATAACTTGGGAGTCTGTTTGGTAAAGCTAGCAAAATGAGGAGAAGGAGTATGTAACTGATTCAAGACATGATGTAAGACTATCGGTACTCCCATCCCTAAAGGGTTGAAAAATAGCATGAGTGTCAAAGTGTCGAAGGGTGCTATGAATGGGACAACTCATGTGGGGGAGAGTGCTACCGAGTGACAGTACCCAAGATTCAATGGAGGTGTCGGTACTACAGAGCTGGAGATGGGGATCCTAAAGGAAAATTTCAGAGGGTGTGATTGGAGATGCAATTAAGATTTAGAGGGAATGATTACATGCCAATGTTGATTATATACCTGAAGGGGTTGCGTTGATGTATGATGACCAAGTACCTGCACACATGAAAACCAAATACCCGGCGTGAACAATATCTGAAAAGAATCAAACATACAAGCATTTATTTGATAATTTTGAACATGAGCATGCGCACCTAGACGTGGTATGGAAAAAATGGCTCCACGGGGGCTCAGGATAAAAAATGGCCCAGGGACTATCTGGATGTAGATGATGGGGTGTTGATCCCGTGGCTGAAGACGGATCGAAAAATGGACACCCGGAGCTCCCGGAATGATGTTTGGAAGTTTGGCGGAAAGTTGTAGGGCCCACATTGCCACCTCATTTGTACCTGCTGTCAAAGTGATTGGACGAGAGATATTCAGAGGAGATTTGGAGATTTCGGGAGAACGAGGCAGCCTATTTAGGACCAGTGAGCTTCAGGTGAGTGGTATTATCGTCCTGTATAGAATTAGGTTTCCTATTTGTGGGCAGGGCCTGTACGGAGGGTCATACAGGGGGTTTTGTGGGTGTGGGCCCCCAAGTGCGCGGGTGATCCAAAAATATGCATGCATGTGTGTGTGTGTGTTCTCTAATAACCCGCGCAAGGGTGAGCCCTGAGGGGGAAAAAAGGTGTGCATTGTATGCACGCCTGTTAGCTAAACAGTCGTGCATGGGTGCGCAGCTGTATAGCAGACAGGCACATTGTGATGCGCGCCTGTGTATGTGGCAGGGGCGCACGAAGGCGCCGATGTATGGCGGACAGGCACACATTCATGCATGCCTATGCGATGAACATGTGTGTGCGCATGTGGGGTGAATAGGCGTGCATGTGTGCGCGCCTGTGGGTTTAAATAGTCGTTCCTTGGATGCAAGGCTGACGGGTGCAAACACTCATCTTTCTTGGAGATTTTTATGTGTTTTATGTCCAAGATGCCTAATCTAGGACTATATTATGTGGTTGCAAGCGATCATTGGGATGATGTCGGTCCACTGGCGAGAGCGGGACTGGTCACAGCTGAGGGAGGTCGTGACTATTGAGGAGTCGGCGGTTCATGCCACTTTGGCAGCCTGTGGGCTGCTGAAGTTCTTCGAGTGCCCTTTGATATGGGCTCAGGAGTATCTTCTTCAGTTTTTTATCCAGATGTGGAGTTCGGATCTGCATTGTTTTATGGTGCGGGGAGAGCAGCTAGCCTTCACTGCGGTGGAGGATGTGTACTTTCTGACTGGGATCCCTTTTCGGGGAATGCCCCTACCGGCGGAGCCTGTGTTACCTGGGGATGTGCAGTTCGCTACCTTGGGCTGAAGGTATTGTTTGAGGGAGAACTTCATGTCAGGCTCCGTAGTGAGTATCGGGGCTACGGATGTTTTAGTTCATCACTGTGTAGCAGCGATGATTGTGAGGATATATGGGTCCCTCGCGACTCAACGGATCAGTGGTGGTCAGCTGAGGATTATGGGGAGGGCACTAGCCGAAGAGAATTTTGCCTAGGGTTTGATGTTGCATGCCAAGATGGTAGGGCAGCTTGACAGGTGTCGGACTGCAGATTCAAGGGACTTTGCCTTTGGGTCTATCTTGGTGGCCTGGTTTTTGGAGAGGGTGTCGATGTTGCGCCCTAGATTTTTATTGGGCACACCTGGTGCACAAGAGCTGCGACTGAGGCGGTGGTCGACGATTTTGATTCGCCATGGTGGTGGTGAGGGTGGCAATTTTTTCATGGCCGAGGCTGCATAGGTGTGGTGGCAGATGCCGCAAATCATACTGTAATATCCATACTGTGGGGTTGACTTACGGGGTGATCCGGATATGGTGTTACCTCCAGGAGAGGTTTTTGACCACCGAGGTATGTTTGTGATTTGTTTGATATGTTGATATTTGAGATAGTATGACCATGTATTATGTATGACCATGTATTATGTATACATGGATGTTGATGCTATCTTATGTGTATTTGAATGTGCAGATGTGGGACCTCGTGGGCGTGAGGTGGAGTTGACAAGAGCGTCAGCTCGTCAGGAGCTGGTGAGACCGTCGTGGGGAGAGTCGCGGGCAAGAGAGAGACGTCGGCGCGAGGACATTGAGGCGAGACTAGTCGGCAACGAGAGAGCATCTAGGAGATGTCGTTTTGATGACCCTGGTGTTAGGCCATTGCATGCTCCTCCGGTGGAAGCCGAGGGAGATTTTGAGGATATTCGTTGCCGCTTGGAGGTGGTGCTACAGGGAGTTCCTGAGGGCATGTGGTCGCGCATCCAGGACGAGGGTGTCCTGGAGCAGTGTGTGGGAGTTCCACTGATGTGGCGGTCTGTTGTTCGGCAAGCAGCAATAGCAGGTGTTGCGATGACCGGGTGGTTACCTCCAGGTCCGGAGGGACTGATAGTGGGTGGGGCACCGCTGCCTAAGGGAGGGGCAAGAGGTGGTGCTCTAGAGGCACCTTGATTGTCTCTCTATGTATTTTTGTATACTGCATATAAGCTGGTGAGCCCATTTTGGTGTAGTGACACCAGTTTTGTACCGAGGTGCTTCACTGGCCTGCGGATTTTGTATACGATGTATTTTATGTGTATGTAAACCTTTTGATGGCACTGTTGACCGA
>SNQJ01S0183795.1:11837-30787 GCA_010110895.2 Picea sitchensis | reverse complement strand
ATGTGTTCATTCTCCCATCATGAATCACATTTCTGTCATATTTCCATGGTCTACCCAGCAATAAATGACAAACATCCATGCGAATAACATCACATAAAATCTTATCATTATACCCTCCTATCTTGAATTCAACCTAGCATTGTTTAGTAACAGTTCCCTGGTGTCCCTTCTGTAGCCACGAAACTTTGTATGGACTGGGATGATCAGTCGTCTCCAACTCCATCTTCTCTACCATCTCTGTGGATATGAGATTATCCATGCTACCACTGTCAACAATGACCTTGCACACTCTATCCTTGGTCTTGCAAGCTGTTCTGAAAAGTCTGGTCCTTTGGACTGAACTTTCCACCTCTTTCTCGGGTGTCAAAAGGACTTTACGCATCATCAATTACCTTCATCATCAATGACCTTCTGCCTTCTGCGTCTTCTGCCTCAACATCCCATCTCTGTGCTTCGGTGATGTGAGCTTCTCCAATGTCCTTCCTTTTCTCTGGACACTCGAATGACTTGTGCCCATTTTTTCCACATGTGAAGCATGTGATTACTCCACCTCTTCCTCTTCCTCGACCTCTAGTACGAGGAAAAGTATTTCCATCATCATATCCTCCACTCTGCTCTATATTTTTCCCTCTCTGTTCAACATATGGCCCTCGCTGTGAGGTTCCACGTCTTTCAACTTTACCCTGAGGTTTCTTCCATTCCTCCTTGGGCTTCTGGTATTTTTCCTGGGAAACTGCCTTGCCTCTGGGATGACTCCTGCCTCACCCTTGCTGACCTTGCTTACGGCTCAGCTTCTCCTCGGCTTTCAGAGCCATATGATAAGAATCCTCTACCATCCTGATGGTAACCATGCTTAATTCATCCTGAATGTTGTATCTCAGACCATTCAGATATCTGGAAAATTTCTCATCATCGCTCTCCCGATGACCTACTCTGATGTTCAGTCGATAGAATTCTTCAGTGTATTCTTTCACTGTCATCAGCTTCTGTTTCAGGTTCGGCATTCTCCTGAACAGAGTAATTTGATAGTCTCTTCGGATGAACTTCGCCTTCATCTTTGCGATCATTTGATCCCAACTCTTGATCTTCTGTTTGCCTTTGCAGCGTATGTCAGCTTGTAGCTCATCCCACCACAATGTTGCATGTCCCTTCAAGCGTGTAACAACATGCTTGACTTTCTTATCCTCTTCGACATATTCATAGTTGAAATAAGTATCCAGAGCTCTAATCCAATCTAGAAGCTCCTCCGCATCCAGATTTCCCTCGTAAACTGGAATGCCCATCTTTGCCTTTGCACCCATCCTCGCAATGGCTCTGATCAAATGCTCGTTTGATGCATCTTTGGCTGCGACTTCTTCTTCATGTTCAACCTCTATATCACTATCAGAATCGCTCAGATCCCCTGCACTAGCTGTGCGTCTTTGCGCTGTCTCCATGTCCTCGAGTCTTTCTCGGAGATCACGCATTTGCCTCTCCATTTCTGGATTTGCTACCTGCCTGCCTCTTCTTTGCACCTCCCTATCTTCTATATCAGGTGACTGTATTTCTCTCCTCGGTGGTATGGTGAATTCCCTTCCTCTCTGCTACAGAAAGCAGATATCCTTCCTCATCTCTGATACCAAAACTGACGCAGCCGCACTCCTCGGAGCACACCCGCTCACACAGGATCTTCTTCTTATTCTCTCAGCCTGAAGAACTGTTAAATAGCTCTTCTATTTTACCTATCGAGAAAATATGCACCCACAACTCTCTTCTTAATGATCCCCCTTCTCAAATCAGGGAATCAGACTTCACAGTTTCGCGAGTCCCGTGGTCGTGCACCCTGTGCTTCACAAAACCCCGAAACCCGATGGGTAAATGTCAATCCCTCCTATTCCTACCGGGAATCCTTCCGTCGGGATTTCAACACTTATGATGTCAAAAAAAACTTTCCACTCTGATCTCCGACTCCCGATATGCCGATACACCGATGCACATGTGCAGGTTGACTTTTCCACCTCCCGTCACTTCTATCGGGATTTCAGAATTCACGGGATCGTGAATTCTGGTGTAGATGGATTCATAACTTGCCTTTTCCCAATCCCCGATACAAGTGCCACCTGTTCTCCACTAACTCCTGTCATGGCCCACACAATTCTCCCATCGGGATATCGTGGATCGCGATTCCAAAATGCAAGAATCCTCTGTCTTCGAAAACCCCGATACTCCGAACCTCGACTGCTTTAGATCTTCTGACACACGTCCCCAACCAATGGACTGTTCAGGACTCGTCGGGATATTGCGGATCGCGATTCTTGATGCTGTGATTTCCTCACTCCTGTGATTCCCGATGACTTCAATATCCCGATGACTCCTCCAGGACTTCCCCTCTGCTCACTAGGCTTAACCCCTTTGCAACTCCTGCTAAACCTGATGGTTGACGGGATTTCATGAATTCCCTTCACAAGATATTGACCATCGCTTCTCCTTCTTGAGGATTTTCTGGTGTGAAACTTCCGATGCGATCCTTCAATAGATTTTGAAGACTCTACTCCTCCTGATATTTCTCCAGCTTCTCAGCCTCTTCGAATGAGAAATCCTTTGCTCGCACTCCTTGCAGAAACTCTACAACCACTTCAAGTGTTCAACCTCTCCTGACTCATCACACACCTGCAGCAGCAGTCTTTAGGTGCTTCACTCAGAATCGCAACTCTGAGACTTCTCCCTAGCCTACGCACTCCTTGCACGGCACTATGCCCCCNTCTGTCAACGCATTCCTTGCAGATGATTCGACTGCACCCCTTGCAGGATTCCTCTGGCTCAGTTAGAGAAACAATTGAAACTCATTCCATCTCCCTCTCATACTTCAATCCAAACATGAAATCATATACACAACATATAAAAGAAAATGTATGACAGGAAGCAAACATTCATGGGCATAACATCAATACACAAAGAAACACACAAACCATGGATTTGAATCAAATCTTTCTTCTATTAATTCAAAGGCCTGTACATGGGTGTTTTCATACAATTCTCTGCATGCTCTTCTTATGCTTCTCTTCTATGCTCAGGGGTTATGTTACAACAATACAATGAGGGTGTCTATATCTGTTTTCCCTCTTGGAATCTAAAGCAATCAAATCTAGAATTAAATTCCTATCTACCAGCATTAACTATATTAAATGCTGACTATCTACTAAGGACGAGAGCTATCCGCTCAACGTCCACTTACAATGTACAAGTGCGCCTCATCTTAAATGATTCATTTAAGGTTTGCGCAACAATTCCAAAGCATTTTCAAAATTGTGGTGCTGGCTTATCTAGCTGTCTTCTGCTTCCGCGCTGGCTCGCTTGATGCACAGGCGATGCTCCTGCATCACCCTTCAACCATATCAACTATTTTGTGGACCCTTTCTTGATCAACTGTTGAGATCTCCTTTGGGTGTCTAGACTTTAGAGATCTCAAGTCTCAACTTTCACTTCCCCTATAATATGATCAATGGTTGAGAATACACCCGAAGTGATATTCATATCGGACGACTCATGTCCACTTCAGAACTTCGACATTCGGGACTTTGGGACTTTGTCCTTCGCGACTTCGGCCCTTCAACCCTTCGACACTTCATGAATTCGACCCTTTGGCCCTTCGGTACTTCGGAACTTTAGCCTTCGAGACTTTATATCTTTTGTCATTTTTTGGTGGTGAAACTCTCAAAGTAAAAACTCCCGGAGTGACGTAACATTACACATGTCACCTGTTGACTTGGAACGGGTCGAGTGGTTGCCACATGTCACTCACTGATGTGGTCTGCTGCATGTCCTTGCTGACGTGTTCTACCACATGTCCTTGTTGAGGTGGTCTACTGATCTAGTAACCTGATGTGACACATATTCATCTCCTTGATCTAATGGTCAGAATAATATTCTCCATATCTAATGGTCCTTATTCATTTTGGACAATCTAACACTTGAGATCTTCTTCGGATGATCTGACAATTGAGAATTTATTTCGGCTCTCTGGACTTTGGGGATTTCAAATATCAAACTAACACTTTGGATCAGACGACCTAGATTCACTTAGGATGATATAACGCTTGAGATATTCTTCAGATGATCTGATGACTAATATCTACTTTGGATGATCCGACGGTTGAGAATTTATTTCGGCTCTCTAGTTCTTCGGACTTCAAGTATTTCAAATATTAAATTGAAAAATCTTGAAGTGATATTTTTTCGGAGCGTAACCTCCTCACATATTTAGACCCAAAACAAATGATGTTTGTTTGATCAAGGTCTTGGATCAACGACTCGATCTGTCTGCGATGCAACTTTTCCTTAGATTAAATCCAATGACTCTCCATATTTTCTTATCCTATCCTTCCACTTAATTTGATCCGATGACTGATGAAAATTTGGGTGATCGAGATCTCAGATCTCAGCCCTTGATTATCCCGTCCTTCCATTAATTCAATTTGACGGCTGATATAAATTTAGATAATCGAATTCTCAACCATTTTCCCTCGCTTATCTTATCTTTCACTTGATTTGATCTGACAGTTCTGAAGACTCTCAAAGTAGATCCACGATCAAGGATTTGATCCTGATCACATTTTTTTACTGCGCTTTCCCTTTTGAGCTTTGATCTTTGCATACTGTTTGCTTCTCCTCCTGAGCTTATGATTTTCCTATTTGCCATCATCGTTATTGTTCTTACCATCAATGACAAGCACACTCTTCCCGTAAAAACATGCCAACAACATATATGTATTAAGTGAAATTGGAAATGAAAAGTGTTTCCTAGGAAAGGAAGATGAAGTTTGGCTATGGCACAAAAGGATGGGTCACATCAATTTTGACAACCTAGTCAAAGTCAACAAAAAGGAAGCAATCAAAGAAATTCCCTAGATCATGAAGCTAACCAACACCTTATGCAAGCTTTTTCAACAAGGAAAGAAAATAAATACCAAATTCAAATAAAAGAAATACTCCACAACAAGACCACTGGAAATTGTGCATATTGATCTAGTTGGACCAAATAGAACAAAGAGTTTAAAAGTTGAACAATATTTTATGTTATTGGTTGATGATTATACAAGGATGAATGCAGTTTTTTTTCTCAAGAAGAAGTTAGAAGTATTCAAGAACTTCAAGGTATACAGGGAAATAGTTGAAAATGAAATGGATTCAAAAATCAAATATTTGAGATATGATAATGGAGAGTTTACTTCAAAGGAATTTATGGATTTATGAAGCAAGCATGGAATAAAAAGGAAATTCTCAATTGCTAGGACACCTCAATAGAATGGAGTTGTCAAAAGGAAGAACATGATAGTATAGGAAATGGATCAAACAATGTTAATGGATTCCAAGTTCACATATATATATTGGGCACATACAATACAAACAACAACTCACATTCAAAATAGACTATTTCTCAGAAACAACAGTGATAAAACTCCCTACGAGTTATGGAAAGGAAGACCAGTGAATTGAAGTACTTCAGAGTTTTTGGAAGCAAATGCTACATCAAAAGAGAAGATGGAAAAATGGGAAAGTTTGATTCTTGTGTGGACAAAGGCATACTTGTTGGGTACTCGAGTACAAGGAAATCATACAAATTTTTAAATCTAAGGCTCAACAAAGTTGTGAAAAGAATCAATGTTGTAGTTGATGAGACGGTTGGATGGAAAATAAAGGAAGAAGAAAAGGAGTCAGTGGAACAGGTTCACGAAGAAGAAGCAAAGGATGAAGAACTAGTAGAAGGGGAAGATGAAGAAGATCAGATAGAAGTAGAAGACAAAGAACAACATGTACCTCCAAATACACCTAGAAAATGAATACAAAATAATCATCCCTCAAATCAGATTATTGGGAACAAAGATGTAGTTGTGAGACTAGAAGAAGAATTTGTTCACAAGAACAACTAAACCTAGCACTCTTATCTTCAATTGAACCAATTTTTTTTGAATAATCTATCAAGGATGAATTATGGATAAAGGCCATGGATGAAGAGTTGGATCAGATAGAGGAAAATGACACTTGGGAATTAGTTCCAAGACCAAGGTACAAGAATTTGATCGACACAAAGTGGGTTTTCATAAATAAATTGAATGAAGATGGACAGGTTACTAGGAACAAAGCTATATTGGTATGTAAAGGATACATACAGGTTGAATGTATTGACTTTGAAGAGTCGTTTTCCCCAGTTTCCAGAATGGAAGAATTCTGAGTAATCATAGCTTATGAATTCTCCAAAAATATTAAAGTGTATCAAATGGACATGAAATCAACCTTTCTGAATGGGGAACTAGAGGAAGAAGTATACATTGAGAAACCAGAAGGATTTTAGTTGTTAGAGAATGAATATTATGTTTGCAGGTTGAAGAAGGCCTTGTATGGTCTAAAACAGGCACCCAGAGCATGGAACTCTATACTGAAGATATATCTACTGTACCCAGGGTTCAGAAAAGGAAATTCAGAAAACAACCACTACATCAAGGTAACTCAAGATAGTATTTTATTAATTGAACTTTATATTGATGATATTATTTTTGGAAGTGATGAGGTCAGGTTGAGCCAAAAATTTGCAAAGGATATGTAGAATGAATTTGAAATTTCATTACTTGGATAACTATCCTTCTTTCAGGGTCTTCAAATATGTCAAAGAAACCAAGGAATTTTTATTTCTCAAACAAAATATATCAGAGAAATTATAAAGAGGTTCGGAATGGAAGATTGCAAACCAGTTGCAATTTAAGAAAAGATGATGATTCAAAGTCTATATATCAAAGACAATACATGTCAATGATTGGCATCTTATTTTATGTGACAACATCCAAACCAAATGTAATGAAATAATTTGGATAGGTGGCACAATTTCAAGTAGCACCAAAGGAATCACATGTTCTAGCAGTGAAGAGGATATTCAAATATCTCAAGGGTACATAAGAGTTTGGATTATGGTATCCAAAATGAAAAGATATATCACTTATTTCCTACACAGATGCAAATTGGGTAGGTTGCATTGATGACCGGAGAAACAAAAGTGGAGAAACATTCTACTTGGGTGAGTGTTTGGTACCTTTGCTAAGTGTTGGATGCTTATGGGTTAACCCAGGTTCTAACTACAGGATAAGCAACAACCCCTTGACCATCGACCCTTCTGGATACCAGAAGGAAACACAATGCATAAAGGGCATTGTGCAGTCTCACCCGAGATGACTTCAATGGGTGGCAACATGACTCTGATTTTTGCAAACCTGGGATGGGATATGTATCTCTCTTAGGGGCATCATATGTATTCACCTGTTAACCCTCACCAATATATTATGCTAACTCTAATTCTTACCAGTGACACAGCATATAACCAACAGACTTCATTAGCCATTACAAAAACATAGATTCCATGACGTATATTCATGTACTGTAACATAAAATTCATATATGAATACTATATATGACATTCATTCCATTAGTGTTGTTTTGTAGTTCTTTCCTTAGTGCACACTATTATTTCCTTTATCATTTAGCATGTTCATCACAAATTCATTAAATAAAATGTAACCATAAATACTACAAAAATTCACACATAACATAGATATACCGTGGTTCACCCCCCTCCTGGGGCTACGTCCAAAAATATTTTTCACTGCAACTCTTTATTATTCTTCATGCAGAATCTAGTGTTGTGTACTATACATCTCTTCCTACATCACAAACAATCTCCAAAGATCACAATATTCCTCACAAAGTTGATAACTTCTCACCCATCCACTATCATACTGTCTAAAAAAAACTAACTCACTAACCCACCAACAACCACCTTTACAGTCCTAATACATTCTACTTATACAACAATTGAGACAAATCCCTGACAAAAACCCTAACCCTAAGCATATTATCTTTGCCCACTTTTAAAATCCTCAATATCGGCTGGTCCTCGATCCAAAAATTCTCCAAGTCGATGCTTGTCCACTTTCTTACTGCTGTGCAACAATTTGTCCACTTTGAAACTTCTTTTCTCGATGTTTTTTTCCTCTATTTCTAGCATGTTGCCCTATTTTCCGATGCTTTCTTGAAATCTTCAAAATTTCCTTGGTTTTCTCCCAAAATTTTCCTGCGCCAACAGGCCCCCAAAACTAACATGGTGGCTCGTCCTGAGTCACTCACGGACTCCTGCATATTTTACCGCCTGTGTCAGTGCTTCATACATCTCTATTATTTGCTCACATTTCTATTGAGCCTAGTTTCTCTTCTCCTCCATGGGTTCTACGATCTGTGCGGTGACTAGAGGTTTTAATATATCTCCTCCCTCCAATCCTATTTGTTCCACTCGTGATTTTGCTGCATCAAACTCCATGACCATTTGTTCAACCTTTTCCTATAGAGGCTTCAACTGAGGTTGTCTTGTGATTTTCTACGCATGCACTGCTTTCCCCTCTGCCTATAGGCTCTTTATATCTGCATTTGTCTTAATCTTTTCTAGTAGTGATATTGTTTTCTGTCACCGTTTTAACTCTACCATTACTACATGTACCTTATCTTCCCTTCCTTGCAGGTATTGCAAGCTCCCATATTCTAAGAGTTGTGTCCACAACTGGCCACTTTTTTATAATAACTCTATTATACTATGTATGGTTATGTATGGTTTGCACTATAATCTCCACAGATTTTGTTGTGTCTTGATCTCGCTACACTCTTACTTCTCGAGGAGTAGTGGGTACTGTTCTCTCCTCCAACTCCTTTATCTAGTCCTTGTACTGCTCCAAGGCCTGCGCTATTTTCCTCATCATCTCTTCAGAAGATATTTCCTTTGACTATGCATTATTTGGGATGGTTTGGAATATTGTGCTAATGTACTTCTCCATCTCTTCCAATTTGTTTTGCGCTATCTTCTTCGCCCGCCCTTCTTGGCTAATTGCTTCCTTCAAGGAGATGTTGTTTTCCTGCGCTATTTGTAAGTTCGTCACATTAGACCTTGACCTGGATTGAATTTACTGTGTGAAGCTAATCTGTAATTTATACATCTCCTTTGTTGGGCTCTTGGGAAATTCCAAGTCCAATTTCTTAATTTCCTTTAGGGGATTCTATGATTCCTCCTTGTCGATGAACAAAATATCAGGGGTTATGATAAATTTAGTGCTCCCCTACGCTATGATTTGCATTGTCTCTCCAACATGCATTCCTTCCCCAATTTGCATTGGTTTTTCTTTTGATGGCTTCTCTACCCTGATCCTGAACTTCTCTAGCACAGTTTTCACTTCGTGTTCCTGCTCCAAAATTGAATCCATTTTATTCTCAGCATTCTCCCACATCTCAGATAGTCGATCTTCGACTATTGTGGCTACTAGTTGAACATCATTTGTTGTCAGGGATGTTTAGAGTGGCTTTCTATGAGCCTTTTCCTTCTTCCTAGGACCACTTGCTTGTTCCCATGCTCTCTTATTTTGGGCATATAATGGATCAGATGCCTTTGGCATCTGTATATCCATGCTTGTCTCCTACCTAATTTATTCCTCTACAGGTATATCATGTGTCTCCATTCTTACTTCTTCTACATGCACCTAATCTATTATAGCTCTTGGTTCCTGCTCTGTGCGTGGTGGATCCCATGTAGAACCACCCTGTGGTTTTCTTTGGGTCCTACTTTTTTTTTGGATTGGGATGCTTCCCCCCACTGGACATGTTTTTGTATTCTTATTCTTGTTGATGCCATTTCTACCTATTTGTTGCATGGGGAATGTTTTGTCCTATGTCTGAATCCATATTGTGGGAATTGTCTTTGGAATTACTAGCACCTTCCATTCTTCAGGCCACTCCTGGACCTCCATCTATATATGTTGCATCATCATGCAGTAGCTCAATTGTAACCATTCCTTGGATATGCCCCTCTTCATATGAAACCACATGCTGTGGAGTTTTGCCTCAAAATTTTCTATCTGTCTAAACTCCTGGAAAATTTCTAGTGAAATCCTCCAGGTATCGAATACTAGCTCTTGGATCTCTGATAAATACCACGCAAAAGTGTCACTATTTTCCTTCTTCCTCTTTGGGTTTGCTGTGCTCCTAAGAGAAGTATAGCGGGTTGTGCCACACTTTCCTATCCTTTCTATGTACTTGTTGTACATAGGTTCTTTCCACCCTATCAATGCAATGAGGATAAGTAACCACAAGTAGTGGAACTCAGAGCCCCAATCCTGTGTGTATTTGAAGTATTTTAGGAATGAATTGAAAAAGTATAGGTCCCATCTCATCGATATCCCATTTCATGCATTGAAATGCAGCTGCTACCACTCATTCTAGCACTTCCTTCTTTCTACACTTGCGCATCAATTTCCACCCTAGCAACCTTGTGACAAATCGTGTTGCAGGATTATTGATGTCACATATCTGGATCCCTCTATTCCCTCAATCCATGAGATATTTATCCTTAATATCATCAGAGATGGCCTTTTCCTTTGTATTATCTTCTAGGTATTCCTCTGGCTTCTCCCCATCTGTGCGTAGCCCAGTGATAGTTGCGATCAAATCCACATTGATAGTCACTGGCCTATCTATCCAAAAAATTCCTCCATGCACCCTTTCTAGGAGTTGTTTCACACATCCATTGATGTGTTTACTGCACCCAAAATGAGGTATGTCTAATAGGTTCATGATTCTTGTGTTGTAAAGTCCTAAAATCCACTATGTAGGTTCCAACAATGACGCTCCTATTGGGCCCTCTCCTTTGCACTCCATGTAATTTTGTTGCGCCAAATATAGGAATTTGATGACATATGCAATGCCATGTTTTGAGTATTTCATGGTGTTTACTCCTCCAACCATTTCATCATAGGCATTTACTCCCTCTGGGATTTGTGGCATAACTATTTCTAACTCTACCTGTACATGTTGTACGCCTTATGCATTGCTTTCAACTTTCTTTTTCTTCTTCCCTTATGGGGAGGACCCCTCGACGTCTTGTACATCCTCATGCTATGTTTCTTGTTCTTCTTCAAAGTTTAGGCCCTATTGTACTAAACCCATGGCTTGTTCTTCTTGTTGTGGAACTTTTCCCCTAGACACGTCAGACTCAGTTCTTTCCGCATCTTCCTCAGGTCGCTCGACCTCCTGTGTTGGGTTTTGTTCCTCATCCACTTGCATGGTAGCAGGCTCATAGTTTGGCGTGTGTATTTCATCAACATCCATGATTTTCGGCATGTCCTCTATCCTTGTTTGTGGCACCTGAGAGTTATTTCTTGTGTTTCGACTAACTCTACTCGACGCTCCTACTCTTGGGGGTGGCATCCTGCTAAATTTTGGACTGTTGAGCTAAAAATATTCATTGGGTATCACAAATTTTCACTCTCTCGCGCTTAACTTTCTCTCTTCATTATTCTCCTTATAAACGAACACAAATGACTATCTTTTCCCCCTTTTTCTTCCTTTATAGAAGAAAAATGTACTAACAACTGTTTCACACTGACAATTGTCAAATTTTCACGTTTTTCCTGCGTGCTCCACTTTTGTACCTGTCAAGTATTCCCCAGCGTGCAGTATCTTCAACACTTATTTTTCTGTAGCACACTATTAATGCTAACAAATACATTACCTCAAAACCCCTTTAATGTTCCTCTATCTTTTTATCTTTTTGTTACATTTCTTCTTTTTATGGGATTTTGTCTTTTTCTTCTAACATATACTATATAAAATATGTACAATCATACATTTTCTCTTTGTTTTTACACGAGGTTGTTAGGTCCACTGTCTTGATACAATTTCATTCGACTACCATTCACTAGTCCTCTGAGATTATTTCCTGCAAGATATTTTGGTTTCACAACACCTCCATTTGTGATGGCCTCTACATGATAAGGCTCTAACCAATGCATCTTAAACTTCCCAGGGTGTTGTAGATATTTTTTTTCATAGAGGAGAACTATATCTCCTTCCTTAAAGATTTGTTTCTTCATGTTCCTATCATGCCAAGATTTGTCCTTTTCTTTCTAAACTTCGTGGTGAAATCCTGCTAAACTTTTGTCTTCTTCCAACTCCATCAGCTGATCCAATCTTTTCTGCACAACACCTTCTTTTGTCATGTTGGTGATTGTTGGAATGCACAGACTAGGTACTAAATAATCCAGGGGAACCACTTCTTCCTACCCATACACAAGTCTGAATGGTGTCTATCCTATAAGATTATTCCATGTAGTCATGTATGCCCATAACACTATGTTGAGAACTCAACACACCCTAAAAGACTTACCAAATTTTGTCACCTTTTGGGTACCACTTGTTTTCTTCACTTGTCTGACTTGATTTCATTTTGGGAAATGGTTTATCTTTGTTTGTTTTCATGTCTCTTATCACCTAGTCAGTTTTGTTTGAACTTGTGAAACCTCATGTCTAAAAATACCTTGACACCTAAATTAAGAATCAACAGCTAAACATTACATCTAATGCGCTCAGATTCGGCATCAGAAACAATTCAAGTAAGTAAAGGAACCACACAAAAACAATAGTCGCCAAGCGCCAATCCTCATCGATGTTGATGGAAGGTGGTTCTGGTTTGCGTAAGTCAAGGACATAAATAAATCGTCGATAGTCGATGCCCGATGCACTTTATTGGGATCGAGGAAAATCTAGAAGGATCAAAACAAACATTTTGACCATGATAAAGTTATCTCTGATCGCCAATCCCCGATGCATTTTCGGCATCGGGACCTTTTCAAGGGAGACGATTTGAGAGAAATTGGGTAGGTTTATTAAAGTTTGCCAATCCTTGACACTTTTTGACGTCTCCTAAGGGCTCCACGACCTCCCGGTCAAGGATCTTTAACTTCCTGAGATGGATTATCTCCTCAAGAACTTGTTGGTCCCAAATTAAATTAAACACAGGCCCTTTTACACACGTGACCTTGGGATATGACTTGGGTCTAAACTCCTGAGCACTCTGTAACTTTGGGTTTCAGCATTCTTAGTAACAACTGCACCCTTTTTCATCCAAACCCCAAATAGTGAACTTGCCTAGGTATATCTATGGATCTTGTCTCTCTCACAGTCAACGACTGTGATCCGTTCAGACTTCAGTCTTCAGGAGTTTCGTATGATTTGACAATCCTCTTCTCTGAAGTATTTCGTACTCGGAATTGTAGATCACGTGCCACGTATCCCCTCCTCAACTAACAACTTGGATTTACTTTGCACTTCACGACTTCGCAAGGATGACTATCTGCTTGGTACAAATCCTCCAAAGTTGCTCTTCCCAAACTTACTTATCCTTTTCCACGCCTCCTCTTTCAAGCCAATGGTTGGGATCTCTTCCCAGTTTCAGACTTCTACATTTTTCACCCTCCTACACTCCAAATCTTCCTATTCACAAATTTATGAAACAACTCACGGCTAACTGCCTCATAGCTTTCCCATATATGATGATCTGGAACAATCTTGCTTCCACCTGAAGGGATCTTGATCGTTGATATGAAAAACCTTAGAGGGATCCTCACTCTTGAATATTTCTCCCTCTAACCTTTTGAAACTTGTCTTTTGTCTAGACCTTTAACTCTTTAAAGGGTTTTCTTCAACACTTAGTCAAATTTTGGATCTGTGCACTCCCTGCAACAGATATTCACACACACACTTCTGCGAGCACCCTCTTGAGCTATTCCTTTTGAAATTCTGAGTCGAAGACTCTGTCAATGCACTCCTTGTGGATGATATGCACACTCTTCATAATAATCCCACGTTATCTCTCCTAATATCTGAGTCGAATCAGACCCTATCAACGCACTCCTTGCGGATGATATTCACTCCTTGCGGATGATACACACTCCTTGCATAAGCTCGTGGAAGAGAAATGATTGAAACTTATCTTAATGTTTCACATATTCATACATTCGAAAATATAACTCATACATTCAGGAAACATGAAATAACAGAGACAATTCAAGCAACAACAACAATTCAAGTAAGTAAAGGAACCACACAAAAAAAACATTCTCCAAGCGTTGATCCTCATCAGCATCGACAGAAGGATGTTTTTGTTTGCATAAGTTATTCACGTAAAGGTTCGAGAGATATCCTATCCCCTTCGGAATTGGTAAAATAAGAGGAAGGCAAACGTTAACAAAGGATATAAAGAAATCATTGAAAGTCGATGCCCGATGCGCTTTATTGGGATCGGGGAAAATCTAGAAGAATCACAACAAACATTTTGACCGGGATAAATTTATCTCCGATAGTCAATCCACGATGCATTTTTAGCATCGAGACTTCTTCGAGGGAGCCGATCCAAGAGCATCGATCGTCAATTCTTGACATTTTCGATGTCGGTGAGATAGGATCATCTTTGTTTAAATATCTAGAAACATTTTGAACAATTTCATTCTACGTGTAAGTGAATTCCAAAAAGTTTGAAGGAGTAGAGAGAGAAACTCGAGACTGTACTGACCATTTTGATTATCAAAACCAGGTTTAACAAGATTCAGAGATATGTATCCAAGTCTATCAATTCGTTGGTTATAATTTGTATATGTTCATCCGGTTTCTTACACAGTCTCTAAACTCTGCTCTAGTTGCAATATGAATGTCGTCGAGAAAGCCAACCACTAGACGCTTACCAAAGAGCATGGCATTTGGGTGCTAAGGGACAACAAAATTGATCGTATAAGTAATTCCTCCAAATATTAGGTGAAGATGACCCAAGAACCTCAGCGGGATATTCAAGAGAAATGGGCTGATTATGAAATAAGCTAGACCAAGATCAATCGGGTGATGAGAGACACCGGTCTCCCAGATTTCGGCTCACCCGAGGAATTTTTCGACTTGTATGACATAGTCAAACAACATGTAGAAAAAGACTCATCATGGACTGCAGAGATAGAAAAGGTGGAAAACATAGCACCAGGTCAAGTACAATAGTTCATGGAGCACCCGATAAAGGCCCGAGCAATATTACAATAGTTAAGTGTTGAAGTAGTCAAGTATCGAGCATGGGTAGTGGAGATAAAGGAGATCCTTTTGGCCCCAATGGATCAACACAGATTCTCATATGCCAACACATGCAAGGAACTCTTTGTCAAATGGTCAGAGTATGAGAAGAGTCGTCCACTTAAGTGAAACCATTTGATGACTCTTAGAAGATAGAGATATGAAATCGCTATTAGAATATAATGGATGTGCTCATTTTACCATTGACAATATCACTATTGTCACCCAACCATAGGCCGAAGCCACCCTTCGAGCACCTTAACCTTGACAGAGAATCACTCCAGAAGCAAACCCTAGGCTAGATAGCCAAACAAAGGGTAGTGCACCTTTTCCCAAGGATAGCGCACCAACAAGAGCTGATCAGATAGTCCAAACCCTAACCAAGAGACAGTCCAAGCCAAACATGATATTCTAGTTGCAGCAGCTGCAATGGCAACTCTCCTTCAAACCTGTGCACAAAAATGGGCACTGCAGTGCACACAAGTGTTGCTTTGTAATTCTGAGATTGTCTGCCAGAATGAAGACTGGCCTTTTGTATTTATAGTAATTATGGGTAACTTCCTGGGCTGACTTCTCATTCTGGGTATATGTCTTTTTAGTATATATTATTTCTTCTAGCTAATTTCTTCTCTTGGAGGCTAATAACCTAATAAAAGTTATCTTCTTGAGCTGACATGTCTTCTAGGGTTATTAGCCAACTCATTAGGGTTTCTTCTTGCTTCCCAGAATATTCTATTCTTGTCAGGTTTACACGTGGAGGTAAATACCTTCTGCGGATACCATAATATCAACACTCCCTCCTAGCTAGGGAGGTATTACAGGTAATGGTCTTGAGCACAAACATACCATTCACCCGGTAGCATCAACCTAGTTGTATAGACTATCTCATGACTAGATCATGAGCACCATCATCACCATCAATGTCATCAGCTGCATCATCTCTCGGAACGATACTCTATCTGAGTAATCAGACATTATGCTCACTCCACAGAGTGACACAAGAGCCATTATTATAATCTATAAGAATGAATGTTCTGAACCATTTTCTGTCTACGAAATCTCTATTCATTGATCATCCATCTAGCTGATAATCATTTTCAACACTGCTGATAGTATTCAAGGCAATCATAACAATATCATTCAATAGAACACAACTTTGTCTCTCCATAGTAGTACACAACTACAATCTAGTGGTACTCTACCACACCAAGTAGCACATAGGTACTTGATCAAACAGTGGAACACATCCAAAACAGTATTATACATCTATTGTATAGAAACATACATTCTTCATAACAATCATCTGATATCAACCTGCATAGAAACAATGTTATGATATAAACTGAATCATCTAGGCCATTCTTCTACTCACATCTGTGAGATCTTGGAAGAGCATCTTCCTTAAAAGTTAAAACATCAATGATGGACTATTCTTCTCAGGAAAGGAAGAATAATTGTCCTGATTTCTGAGCCTGGACCATTCCCCACCCAGGCCATTCCTCTGACACTAAACAAAGTGTAACCTGGAGAGAATGAGTCTGCCCTAAGGAATGTCTGTCGCTGATTGTTGAACCTAGACCATTCCCCACCCTGGGCCATTCCTCTGGCACTAAACAAAGTGCAACATGGAGAGAATGAATCCACCCTAAGGAATGACTGTCAATACCATTTCCAAAGGAAATGACTGTCTTGTACCAACCTCCAAAATGGACCATTCCCCATGTTAACCACAATGGGAAATCGTTGTCCGGTGAGGTGGGCTAGTATTCTTGAGTAACCCTCAAGAAGAGAGACTTCCCTAGACCACTTCCCATGTTAACCACAATGGGAATTCGCTATCTATGGTACATCAGCAATCTGGACCATTTTCCAAACTGGAAAATGTCTGTCCGTCAGAAATCTCAATCCACTTTCCAAACTGGAAAGAATCTGCTCATCCTAGACCATTTTTCAAACTAAAAAATGACTGTCCATCAATCAATAATACATCAGTGCTCCCTCCCACCCTGGTATTCATCTCTTCCCTTTTCAATAGGGAAGTCCAGCTTGAGTACACAAACTCTTTCATCTTGGACATAAGCTTTACCAAAATGTCTGCTTATCTACTCATCTGTGGAGATATTTATTGGAGAACCACTTTCTCCTTTCTGGACTTCATCATGGATAATGTAATATTTGATTTAAAATGTACTTAGGTCTGGAACATTGGTTTTCTCTTCAAGGCTTCATGTAGCTCTGATCAATAAATTATATCATTATTGGAAAAGTGGAACATATCCATGTGGCACTTCTTCTGTCATCATGAGATCTTATCTTCTGAGTAATCATCTTGATACAATATCTCTGTTATAGAAAATCTTCACCACGCTTTTGCTGTGCACTGGAGGTTATCCACCAAGTTATCTTATTCCATCTTCATACAAAGGTCTCTTTCTAGTATGCTTCAAAGTCTTGAGGTTGCTCTTCATACACTCTTTGTTCAATTTCTCTGGAGAACAGTCTTTGCATTCATTTGATGTAGAACTCCAACCTATGGATATTACGAATGATAGAAAGACTCATGTAGAGGTATGTCTGGTTTATTGGAATAAGTAATCATCATAGTCTTCTCCCTCCATCTGGGAGAAACTCTAGTTCTAGATCTTGCAATGCTTGCATATATAACATGTTCTTCATCACAACTTTCATTTCCTCTGCTTGATCACTTTTATTGAGTTCATATTAGGTCAGTAATCTTGTGATTCTTAATACAATGATTGGTTGTTCTACATTTTCTTTCTTTCTTGGATTCTTTCATGTTCTTCCTCATGTTTTTATTTAGCTCTTGGGTCCATGGAGTTTCTTATAGATTCCATGCCCTAAAGATTCCACTTCTTCCTTTCATCATAGGATCACAGATGTGAATGGACAAACAGGGATACTTTAAGGCTCCTCTTTGAAGAAGACTTCTTCTAAGGTCGAACTGAACACGTACTTCCTTTCATGGTTGCTACCATGGATATATACTTCATCATCTTCAATGGATCATAGGATTAGCTCCCTCCTAATCCTTGCTTCATGTATGAATGCATTCTCTTCTTTTGGTAATATATAATCATCTCCCTCTGTTACCCATGATTTTGGTCATCATGATGGTGTATTGATGATGGTGTACTCAGGCTCCTCATAAGAACTTTCTCCTGAGAAAATTTATATTCATCTCTTCCCAAAAAACTCATTTTTGAAGAGAGTTCACAGGTTGCTAGTATCCCAGGGTGCGAGAATGCCTGATTCTTGTAGGCTGCCTTAAGCTGGGGTGTGAAATTCTCACACTGTGTAACATAGCTAGGGTGTGAACCTTCTCTAAAGCATGGAAAAATATGAATCCTCGTTGTTTCTAGAAGGGAATCTTCTAGAAGAATGGGTTGGCATTCGAATGGTTATCCTTATACTAGATTCCCTGATATTGTGGGATCATTCTTATCTAAGTAACCATCTCATTCTCTCCTATATATTGATGGAATTCTCATGGAAAAGGTTAAGGAAGATTCATTGGAGAATTGGTGAAAGAATTGTGTGAAGGACTTAGCTTGAACAGGAGCTTGGAGACTCTAAGAAGTCTATCAAAAGGATTTGATCTTCTTCATACAATGATTGAGCAAGTGTGTGTGTTGGAGCCAAGAGCCATCGAAAGGAAGCTTGTGACGTCAATGTTGGTTGTGGAGCCTGATTATCTTCCTGATTTAGAGGTCTTTTACTTTCAGCCATGTTTATACCCCATGAAGTATTTACACCCAAGAAGTATGTACACTCTTCCACGCGGGGGAGTGCAGAGGGGGGGTACCCCCTCTGCAGGGTTCGGGGGGGCTATCCCCCCAGCTGGGGGTCTGGGGGCGAAGCCCCTGAAGCAAAAATTGCCTTGTAAAAGTATATTTTAATTTCATTGTAAATCTGGACCGTTCATTATAAGGTCGCAGATCTAACGATAGAGATTATGTTAGGGTTTTTTTCCCTAGAAGGCA
>SNQJ01S0183794.1:0-18950 GCA_010110895.2 Picea sitchensis | reverse complement strand
ATACACAAAAACTGAAAATGACAAACTACTAATTGTAGTTGTATATGTTGATGATATCATTTTTGGAAGTAATGAAGAATCCATGAGTCAGAAATTTTCTTTTGATATGCAGCAAGAATTTGAAATGTCTTTACTGGGGGAACTAACATTCTTTCTAGGATTACAAGTGCAACAAGCAACAGATGGCATTTTCCTATCACAAACAAATTACCTTAAGCAAATCCTCAAGAAGTATGGCATGGAAGATTGCAAACCTGTAAGTACACCAATGATAACTGGGTGTAATCTCAGTTCTAATGATGATTCTCCCATAATGAATCAGCCAAAATACAGATCTATGATAGGAAGTCTAATGTATCTCACTGGGACAAGACCAGACATTATGCATGCAGTTGGGATTGTTAGACGATTTCAAGCCAATCCAAGAGAGTCTCACCTCTAGGCTGTGAAAAGAATATTCAAATATCTACAAAGAACTCAAGATTTTGGACTATGGTATCCAAGGAATGTTGATCTTACTCTTCATGCATACACTGATGCAGATTGGGCTGGAAGTGTTGATGATCGCAAAATCACTAGTGGTGGTGCATTCTACATGGGGCCCTGGTTAGTATCTTGGTTCAGCAAGAAACAAAGTTCCATTGCCTTATCTACAGCAGAAGTAGAATATGTGGCTGCAGCATCGTGTTGCACTCAACTTCTTTGGATGATGCAAACCCTTCAAGACTTTCAAATCAAATGTTCACCCCCTGTCTCTATTATGTGTGATAATACAAGTGCCATTAGTATCTCAAAGAATCCTGTTATGCATTCCAAGACCAAGCACATTCCCATCAAATATCACTTCCTACGAGAACAGGTGCTTGAGCAAAAGGTGAAATTGGAGTATGTTCCCTGCTTGATAAAAGGTGAAATTGGAGAAAGTTCTCCAAAGAACAAGTATCGAGCATTCACTTTCGCTTCCCCACCCGAAAGTGCTCAATATCTCCACAAAATCGAGTCGCCTTCACTCGCAGAGGACTGTACCACTAAGTACGCATTATCAACCGGGTTGCTGCACCGAAAGGGGAGCGATCCAACAAATGGCAGCGATGGTTTCGTGGGGAGACAGTAGTCCACTTTTGCCATTGATGCCAAAGGAGGAAAAGACAAGAGGATCTAGTATTGCTACTCACGACAAGGGGGAGATTGTCGATTAATTGTGCAGCATATACTTGTCATTGATGGCAGCACAAAGAATAAAGATGGCATGTATGTACACAGGATTGTTATCAAACAAGAATAAGCCTGAGCATAGCTTCACGTAATGAGCACAAGAAAGACCGAGCCGCCGGATTGACTGAAATCCTGACAAATTGCTGGATCGGAGAAGTCGCATTGACAGGTGCCGGAGTTGGTAATACGCGTATAGCGGACTGCATTCATCAGATTGGAAGTGGATACCTGAAAGAATGATGGTCGTCAGATCAGACAGAAGTCGCGAGGGAGATATACCATCGTGAAAAGCCAAGGTGAAATCCCGACATAATCGAAACTGTCCATTTGGAAGGACGCATGGAAACCATCAACGCCATCGAGAAGCTCGATAGAGGACGTCTCACCACGATCCGGAAGTAGGACCCAACAATCAAGAATCAACATGAACCTCGCAAAGATATTTGGTGAAGGAGAAGGTTTGGCTATGGTCATGAGGATAATGGTCATATGGACCAGATGAGTCGAGTTTCGGTGGATCATGAAGTTGGATATGTCACGTTCCTTGACATCGAAAACCCCGAACTCGCGATAAGTCGGATTTTGATCACAGCATCTGAAGCAGAGATCGTGACCGCCCATCGCAGTAGACAGGGAGGTTTCATTCGAGATTCGTGGATCGATTAATGCAAAGAACACACGTAACGAAACCCCGATTTCACAAATGCTAAATTCACTAATTTGAACTGTCAGATCAACATGTGATCTCGACCGTTGATCCAACTCATGTCGGGATCCATTGCCACTCCGTGGACACGTGGCACAATCGAGGTTGACAGTACGAAGTTTCAACACTGTGACACATGAAAGTCACTTAATCGAGTGACATCGGAGTAGACCTAACACATGTCAACTATGTGTGACGCCGCCAGAGACATCATCGATCGGGACCATTCATCGGAGGACAAGTCTCGAGATCAAGGCTTCACTCCGGATATCGACACTTGGAGAATCGGAGTTCCCGAGGTTGAAGGAACTGAGATCGGGGAAGTCTCAAACTCCGGCGTTATCGGCGACCGGCCCATCCGGGGACAAAAATGGAAATCATGAACGAGTCGGCATATCGCAAATCGATACCGAGATCCGCCGCCTTTGCATTTCAAATCACATCCGCCGTAAACTCCGATAAGTAAGTACAACCGCGCCACAAAGACGAAGGAGGATGAGGATTAGGCGGATGCCACTGCCGAGATAAGGACGCCGTTGCTGTGTAACGGTCACGCGAACTGTGGGTCAACCACCGCTAGCATATGAAAGGAGCCACGGATTTAGCCAATTCCGAAATTTCCGGTGAATGCATCGATGCATCGAAAACTTCAAACCTCGGGATGGAGGTCTAACTATGGTCATGGGTAATGGTCATATGGACCATTGAGTAAGCCGGATGGGGCTAAAGCTTGGGAAATCAGGGATCGGGAAATCCCGATGTTCATGATGATATCGAAAACGCCGGAACCCCGATGAATGGTTTGACCAACGTCATGTGTTAATCCGCCTTATAAATAAGGCTATAGATTAGGAAGAAGGAAAGTGGAAAGGGGCGTGTGTAAATTTATTTCAAATTTTAAACAGAGGTCCGACGGTAATAAATATGGGACCTAACGAGCGCTTGAACAGGTCCTAGACCAATGGGTTTAAAAGAAGGGTCGAGGCTCTTGACAAGGGAAAAAAAAGAGTAATGTGGAGTGCTTATCTTCCGACAGTCAGGAGATCTACTGCGTGTGAGGTCATTTGAGCAGCAAGATGGCGTTGAAGAAAGAGGAACCTCGCGGTAGCCCCGGAATCGATCTACATTCACAAGAGAGATCTCACCATGGGTTCTCGCGAACCAGATCAGAGGCATCTTCTCTAGGTTTATTGAGTTATTTAACATGTGTCCTTTGGTAACTACCTACCGGTAGATCCGCGGGTTACTCTTGAAATATTTTTCATCGGGCCATAGCCACTAGATGAAACTACCTAATCCAGTGTGAAAATTAATGAAACGTGTTCAGTAGTGAGTATGAGGGTTAAACCTTTACCGCGAGAAGTCGGGTGCCATCTTCGGTTGAAGCTCCTTCCGTGAGTTACCGGTAAACGAGAATGCTAGCCTTCTCTGTAGCCCCGCATCAGCATGAGTCTGCACTAGTACATATTTGTAGAATGTTTTCTTAATAATATTCATTGAAGACAGAGATAACAACAAATGTGGTGGTTTTCTCCCACCTTGGCTTTCCACCCACCTCAGTGTTCATGTGCTACTATCCGTAAGTTAGTTCATTGTTGATTTACTGCTTAAAAAGACATCCTACGAATAAAGAAATCCATAACAAGATCTCTGGATGCACTAATGATTTCATAAGAATATACAACAACCGATCCTTATAAAGCAGTAGACTAAGATTTTTGAAAGGAAAGAAAAGTTGAACTGATTGATAGCTCAAATATCGATTCACCCTGCAAGATTTTCCAACGACTCCGTAATATAGATGTTCACCAATCACCAATATGCGGCACCTTGAGCACGGGCATCCTCAAGGGCACGTCAGCATCAAAAGAGTCCTAAGAGGCGAAAGGGCACCCTTTGGAGCATCGCGGTGTGTCCTTGGCAAGACGCCTAATAATGTCGATGAAGGAGTTCTTAACATTCCTAAGACATCAACACCGAACAAACTTCAAACAACTTCCTAACCCTCGTCGCCTGCATCTACTAAGTCTAAAAAACTTTAGGGTGTACCTAAAACTTTTAGGGTAAAATTTTAGTCTAATCCTAAGAGCAGACCCTGGAATAAAAATAACAAAAGAAACAAAAACCCACCTAAGTAATAGTTGGGTCTTCATAAAATTCTTGGGGCGATGACGAGGGTAAGATTTAAAGCAAGTCTAATAGTTTTAAAACTTTGCAAAGAAGAAATTAATTCCTAACTGGTGGGAGAATGACATCACCTATGTAGTGTAACATAAAGAAAATTTCAAAAAAAAAAAGCTAAGACCATTATCCTCTCATTATCCATGTCTACATTATTAAACTATCCTCCATCCCCTTAATTTATCATTATTCCTCTTTTATGTTATACCTCTACATTTCCCATATACATGGTTGTCATCACTCTAATCTCTCATCCTCCTATATATGTATATTAATGCTAAAATTAAAATGATGGATAATGACAAATGAAAATGATGAATGGCATGCATGTAAATAGGAAAAATAAAAGTAATATATATTTATTATAAACAAATTGACGTGTATTCCATAATCTCTAATTTATAGAAAAAATAAAATAATTTATGGAGAAGGGTAGGGATGCGTGACACTTGTAAAAGAGAGAAATTTTTAGGGTTTCATTAAAAACTTAAAAGAAATATGATTTAGGGTTTGGGGGGGAGGATAAAAGAGAGGGAGAAGGGGGAGAAAGGGATCTGCTATGAGGTATTGTTATGCTGCCAAAATTGCAAACTGGACTGATTGCTTGTGAGGAGTTGGGGATTTTCTCAGCTGATTGAGTGGTAGCTCAGCCTTGGAGGCGAGCTGGGAAGCTAGGTTACTGTCTGGATTGTGTGTGGCCCCTTTGAGGCTCGGGGGGCTGAGGGGGAAGCAGAGTACCCCTAGTGTTTGGCTGGGAGGTACCGGTGTAGTCTCTACGGCCGGCAAGCGGGAGCAGAACTGAGCAGGAGTAACGCGGAGCGCACGGATGTCATCAAGTGGGCGATAAGGCCAGGTACACTCCTCTATTTTGTAGAGTAGAAAGGTCATGGTGTAAACTTGTAGTAGCCTGGTTACTGTCATTTAGTCTACAATCCTTCTTGCCTGTGGGTTATACTGGCGTTTATTTTTACAAATGAACATGCTCTACGTTGGGTTTTATTCTGAGCATTTTTATAATGCCACAGGCGTTTAAATATTACTAGGGGCTTTTCGTTGTGGGCATTTGTCTTCCAGGTGTGTAGTATTTTTGTATTTCTATGTGCGTTGCATTGTTTTCAGCAGGCATGTGATCCGTCGGGGCATCTATGTTTTACAGTGGGTTTCTCCTTTTTATATGCTGGGCATTTTTTTTATATATCGTGGTAGTTTTCGTAATGGGTTTTTCTTTTATATGTTGGGCGTAGTCTTTTTATATACCGTGGCAGTTTTCATAATGGGTTTCTCTTTTTATATGCTGGGCGTTTTTTTTATATATTGTGGCAGTTTTCGTAATGGGTTTCTCTTTTATATGTTGAGCGTAGTTTTTTTATATACCGTGGCAGTTTTCATAATGGGTTTCTCTTTTTATATGCTGGGCATTTTTTTAATATACCATGGCAGTTTTCATAGTGGGTTTCTCTTTTTATATGCTGGGCGTTTTTTTTTATATATCGAGGCAGTTTTCATAATGGGTTTCTCTTTTATATGTTGGGCGTATTTTTTTTGTATATACAGTGGCAGTTTTACAGTGGGTGTTCTCTTGAATTATTGGGCGTGTTTATGTCCTTTGTGGGTGATTTCCTCTTACTGTGGGCATTCCGTTCCTTTTTCTTTCTTTTGGGGGCATTTCGCTTCACAAGTTACTGTCATTTGTTTCAATGACTGTGTGAGCTCGTGGTTCAGCGTGCGTGTATTACAGAGGGGGCCTCAACCTACCACCGGGTGCGTTGTATTTGGTGTGCGATTCTTGGTTACTGGTGCGGTTATTACTACGTCCGTTTGTTTTATTCTCGCACACTGCGTAATGGCTATGCCAGTGCCTTTTGTTTTTGTTTTAGGTCGTTGTTACCACACCCCCTGCCTCTGTGTGTTGGTTCTAGCTAAAACTCGCTTACTTGCCTGACTCAGAAATTGCCTCGACGTGTTCTCGTGGGCATCTCCCTGCGGGCGGTGGCCTTTATTACCTAGCGGCTCTCATAAATCGCCTTGAAATCTCAACAGGTTATGATGGCATGAATGGGCAACAGAACTATTGTTTTTACCTTTCATAGGGAAGGGTCCTATCTATTTAAAATTCCAATGCTTTCAGTAAACGGGTGTTGACAGGGTTAGTTGGTCTAGTGGGTGTAGTGTCCCATGTAGTGATAGTTAAAGTGTAACTTTTCTGGTTAATTAATTATAGTGCTACTTTACTATAAAAGAAAGATCCGGTCATCAATATCGTGTTATTATAGTTCCATTTTAGCGATAACCTCAACTTTTGTGCCTGCGTCCATTCCTTGTGCCTGCGTCGAAATTTTTGCTGCGCCTTAACCCTGCCAACACTTACCCTGAGTGCACCTCAGCTGCCTGCACAGTTCAATATCTCCAGACCGCCACGTTCAGTCACCCTCGCCTTAAACGGACTGTAGTAGGTCACTATTACCTGGAGGTGGATTATTTTATAAATCCAACAAGGTTGTGAATCCCTTCTGTCTTGCTCCGGCGTTTGCAACGATTAATGGAGCTACAGATTGGGGCATTTTGTGGACAACTTGATGGGTTGTCTGGGCATATTGAAGACCCTGTCAGTTGTCTGGTTCCTTTTATTGCATGCCAGGTCATTCGAATGACTGCCAGGTTGTCATTACCTTGGGGTAGCACTAATGTAAACTTAGTATCATCGACATTATACCAACGATGTTATTTATTTATTGTCTTTTAAAATGTTGTCATGTTTAGATATTAGCTTTATTAATTATTGTTATTTATATATATGCGCCTTTTAAAATTTGGTATTTTAAAACATTGTCATATTAAATAGTGTGATTATTTCATATGGTCATTTTTAAAACTGTGATGTTTATTGTTATGTTTAATTAGGATATTAATTAAAAATATGTTGTTATTTTTATCTTGTCTTTTAAAATGTTGTCATCTTTAGATATTAGCATTTTTAATTAATGTTATTTTATATATGTGGCTTTTAAAATATTGGTATTTTAAACATGGTCATATTAACCAAGGGTTATTGTTATATAAGGACATTTTTTTACTATGATGTCTACTGCTATGTTTAAACATGCTGTTAATTAAAAATGTGATGTTATTTTTATAATTGGACCATAGGGAAGGGTGTTGTCTTTTGGGTGGAAAGGTTACTAAATTACAATGTTATGAATAATGTATCTGGACACGGAAATCAATATGTACAATATGTATGGAGACTGTAAATTTTAATGTTAAGGTGATATGTAAAGGTAGCGTATGGTTTCATGTTGATTTGGAATTATGCCAGAGCATTGCCTGCATCATACTATAGAGTGTAGGGTTGCATAGAAAACTTACAGAAAGGAATGTTCACTGTTAGTATTGCATTATTATCGAAATTATGATCATCGAATTGTGAGTTCCTCACAGTTAATTGAAATGTTTTTAACAGGTAAGGTCGTCAAAATTGGTGGTTGTAGCATTTAATAGATATTGAAATTGTAAAGCATGGCCCATATATGTGAGATAATGTATGGTGCTTAATAATTCCTGGTGATGTTATGGTAATCTCTTTGTTATTAATAAACACATATGATGTAATCACCTTGATTAAGCACATAGATTATTCAGAGTTGGTAAATAAGGGATCATTGTTCAGGGATGTCAAAGTTGTACTTGGTCGATAACCCTTCTGTGTGTTGGACTGTTGTGACGGGTGGGATGTAGACACCTCCATGTAGCCTAGTGTGTAAGGGTGGGTGTTTGTGTTTATTTTTTTCTATGTAAGGAAACCAGTGCCGTATCAAGAGTCTCGGGCCTTTTAAAGGTAGGGTTTCCACTCTTGTGACACACTTGACAAGGATTACTAGTTTCTGCCTGAGTAGTTGGCCAGGAGCCTATCTGACCTTCTCTCTCTCCGGAGCAGAGAACTAAGATTAAACGCCCTGCTTTCCTGTGCAGAAATAGTGAAATCTGCTACTTTGGTTTCTTCCTTTTGTGTTCGTACTGTGCATTAACCCAGTGTGTCGTTGAATGTTTGCGTAGTGCGCCTCATGTCCTTGGTCACTATTGTTTCAGTACTTGTGTGCGCCGTATGTCCTTGGTCGTTATTGTTGCAGTACTTGTGTGCACCTGGTGTCTTGGGTCGTTCAATGCTTGAAGCTACTTATTGTGCGCCCTTGTCTTCTTGTGGAATTCTTCGTGGTTGCGTCTTGTGGGTTGTCAAGTAGCGATGTAGAGTCAAGTATGTCTATCCCCTTTATCACGTGCGCGCACACGTCATGTCTAAATCAAAAAAAAAATTGCACCTGTTATCAGAGTTGTTGTCATAACAAGGAGGGTCGTTACATTGTTCTAGTATCGTATCTCCCTCTTTATAGAAGAGTCATGTAAGTCCATTATACTTATTTGACTGATCAATATATCACACGAAGAAGTTTGGTGGGTTTTCTTCCCCTTTAGGGTTTCCCAAGATAAATACTTGTCCTCTATGTGAATGTATTTCTTTCAGTGATCCTTATGCTTCAGTTAATGCTCTAGTTAATTATTAAAGGTTAAAGAACACTTTTGTAAATTGTTTTTATCTGTTTAAGCTTGAAAATTAACATGGTATGAGAGAAACCTTGAAAGAGGTCATTTTCACAAGGAAAATGAGGCTAAGCGAAGAATATTCCAACGAATATAGAATGATGTCTTGGTGAATATTTCAAGAGTGCTTAAACCAAGTTTAAGGTCTGTTTGAGGTGAGTTTAAGGCATGGTACATGTCTGCTATAATCTTAGAGCTAAGGAGGACTTCAAGACCTTCTCTTAGACCAAATTTAAGGCAAATCTTAGTCTTGTTCTAGGCCAAGCTCCAGATCCAATTTGTGCACAAGTTTTGGAGCATATATAAAGTTTGTTGTTATAATATTGAGGAGAAAATTCAAGAAAAATATGAGATCTCATTCTAGGCAAGTATTAAGAATATTTTAAAGTCCTTCCTCATGTGTATCTCAAGAAAATTTCAGGTAGGATATTAGTCCAAGTTTTAGAAGCAACAATATAGGTAAGTACTTGATTTGGGCTTATTGTGACATAGTTTAGTGACCAGTTTTAGATCTATGTTATGCTATGTTGTTGAGTGGTTTTGAGTCCAGAGACTGGTCACTTGGTGAAAAAACAGTGATCAAAACACTTTCTCAGTGACATATAATAAACGTTGGGATATGTCTATAGTTTATGACCGTATTGAAGGAGGATAGAGGCTAGGTCATTTGGACACCTATGACAATGAAGAAAATGTAAGCCTCAAAACGTTTGCACAAGGAGATGATGGACCAACATTTCATTTACTTTATCTCTGCAGTTTTGGACAACAGAAGAGACCCATATTCGAGAGCCCTACGAGGAAATGAATTTCATTCAACCCCTCTAATCCATATGGATTTTGGTGGCCTCCCACCTATTCCAACTGACTCATTTTGGCATTTTTTGAGTTTGGAAGTTTTTTCCTAGTTTTGGGTCCCTAACTTTCGGGGTCGTTTTAAGGCCCTAAACAACGTTTTTAGGGATCTCCACAGTCAATCTGTAGACATAGTCATAGTTTTATGGTAACATGAGTATTCCTCAAATATACCTTTCCAACGGGCTATTGTGCACCTAAAATGGAGATCGTATGCAAAAGTTATGACCCCGGGAAGTTTATGTACTAACTTACCCAAACGGGGCCCACATGACTTCTGGCGCTTCATCTCCTAGGGTTAGGTTTTTTACTGTATAGGGTTTTTCAAATTCCTATTTATTGTAAAAATGCCTTTAGAGCCTCATTGTAATCATATTCTTCCGAATGAGCGCAGCTGTCACGTCTCTTCTCATAAATAAGCCGCCACCATTCTAGCAAGCTTGCTTTCCGCTACATTTTAAAGTTTCGGCTTATTTCCTTATTGAATAGAAATTGGTTTTACTATATATATGTTATTATGTGTTAAGCATATTTTAATAATAAACTGTATTCATTTTGTTCTACTCATAAAATCTGGATCAGTGGTATTAGAGTGGTCTGCTCGTTGTCGTTCTTAATGCATGTCCCCAACGAGGTCAGGGTACAAAGAATTGGGTCTCGAGCTTGTTTCTCTTGAGGAAAAAATATGTTGCACGCCTAAGGGACCTCTCATGGCAGGAGAAAAGAAATATGGAAGAACAGGAGATCCCTTCAAAATGTTGCTCGAGGAAGCCCTCACGCAGTAAAGGAATGAGATGATGGATAGTTTTGCGCAAATCCTTTGGCTGCTACCAACAGGCGACGAATCTTCCTCAAACGGAGGTGCTTCCCCTTTCAAGGTATAAATCAAATTCAATATTCCTATATTTGAAGTTCAGATAGACACAGATGTTGTAGACAAATTGTTGAATCTGCTAGAAGAGTATTTCTATGTGCATAACTTCTCGAATAGAGAAAAGATTACTTTTGCGCTCCTCAAAGTCATTCCCCGTGTCAAAGATTGGTGGGAACTTTCTATGAGAAAAAGGAAACAGAGGAACCCTCATTATTTACAGTCATGGTTACCTGGGAGTCCTTCAGGGATGTTATTAAGGAATAATACTACCATGTTGGAAGTTATGATGACCTATACACAAAATGGACCGTGCTGCGGGAGGAAAGAGACCAAGAAGTGCCCGATTTCACAAACATTTTCCATACCTTGCACACCAAGCTAGGTATCATTATGAGCGACATCTGGTGCTCAAGTATCACAATGGTCTACATAGACACATCTAGGATGAAATGGAGTTTCTGGACATCTCATCCTTGGGCCCAACCTACCGATATGCTGACAAAATTGAGTAGAAGCTCAAACAAAGGATGTGGTAATTTGGGCCTGGGAACCCCTCACAGCAAAAGCCAAGAAAGGGCAGCCCCAACCCACAAAACAAAGGATAGAGAAAACATAGACTACCTCATGACAACTAGTTCAGGACGCAAGCAAAGGACACCAGAAAGACAAAGAAAGATATTGGGAAGTGGTGCGACTTCCATAAGATCCCCTGGCATAACACTGTTGATTTTCGCTCAAAGAAGTCACTGGTGGCTGAGGTGAAATCCTTTGAATCAAATACGGGTTTTGACTTTGATTCAAAACCAGAAATGGGGAGATGGATCATTGACGCAGAACCAAGTGCTACCGTTGCTACCACCAAGGAAAAAAATTGAGTGCCTTTTTTATTCACAGATGTGGGTGAAGGGTACCCTATTGCACTTCATCGTTGATAGAGGTATCCAAAAGAAACTCATTTCAGCCGAGGTTGTCAAGCGACTCACCCTGCTAACATTTCTCAGTAAGAAGCAATGCAACATTTGGATTTAGGGGTCCAATTTATGAAACCATGTCTCGGGAGCGGATGGACAATATGGTAACCTAGTCCATGCCTAAACAAGCATGCAAAATTTCATGGAGCTCAAAAATGTTGCTCCGTTAGGATTTTATTCCCCGAGGATGAATTGCCAAGAGTCCCTGAAATGGTTTGGGATGCGACTTGCAACTAGGCATAAAATGAAAACCAAGACTCAGATTGAGGAACCATCAACTCCGATGGATTCTTGGGATAAGATTTCAGCTAGAGCACCCATCACTCCCGGGTGCCATGCCTCGAAAGTTTATTTACTCATTGATTTTGAGAACTAGTGTTTTCCTTAGTTTGAAGCAAACCAACATTTGGATTAAGGGGTCCAATTTATGAAACCTTGCCTCGGGAGCAGATGGAAAATATAGTCACCTAGTCCATGCCCAAAAAGTTTTGCAGCATCCCACAGAAATAAAAAATGCTACTCTGTTAGGTTTTTATGCCATGAGCGGGAATTGGCCAAGAGTCCCCGAAATGGTTTGGGATGTGACTTGCAACTGGGCATAAAATGAAAATCGAGACTCAGTTTGAGGAATCATCATCTCTGTTGGATTCTTGGCATAGGATTTTAGCTAGAGCACCCCTCACTCCCACTTCCAACCCCTTGGATTTTGTTTTTTTCATCGATTTCGATAATTAGTGATTTTCTCAGTAAGAAGCAATGCAACATTTGGATTTAGGGGTCCAATTTACGAAACCATGCCTCAGGAGTGGATGGACAATGTGGTCACCTATTCAATGCCTAAAAAAGCATGCAAAATCTCATGTAGCTAAAAAATGCTCCTCTGTTAGGCTTTTATGCTCAGAGGAAGAATTGCCAAGAGTCCCCGAAATGGTTTGGGATGCGACTTGCAACTGGGCATAAAACGAAAACCGAGACTCAGATTGAGGAACTGTCGACTCTGATGGATTCCTGGGATAAGATTTCAGCTAGAGCACTCCTCACGCCTGGTTCCAACCCCTCAAAAGTAGTTTTTTTCATTGATTTCGATAACTAGTGCTTTGCTCAGTAAGAAGCAATGAAACATTTGGATTTAGGCACCAATTTACGAAACCATGCCTCGGGATCGGATGGATAATTTGGTCACCTATTCCATGCCTAAACAAGCTTGCATCATCTCTTGGAACTCAAAAATGTTTCTCCATTATTCTTTTATGCCTTGAGTGGGGATTGACGAACCGTCGTCTTTGTTGGATTCCTGGCAAAGGATTTTAGCTAGAGCACCCCTCACTCCCGGTTCGCACCCCTCACTCTCGTTTCACTACCGATTCACGATTGGATTCTAGTTTCCCTAAATGTTAGTTTTGAGGCTGTATGTATTACTTTCCAAGAGGTTGGGAGAATGTTGGGAGAAAGAAGAGGAACCTCACTTATTTTTGAGAAAAGGGACACAACACTCCCTATTGTAGGGGAAGGCTAGTATAAGAAGTAACATTTACCAGATAGAGGGGGGATAAAAGTAGTATTTGACCACTAATTCTAGAATGGGATCATCCTTTTTAAGCAGGACAAGGACTAAAATATCTTCAAGGGAGTTTTATATATTTCCATCAAGGACATGGACAATTATGATGTGGACAATTTTGCATGGAGACATTTCTCCTGGACCTCTTCATGAAAGATTGGGAATCTATGGTGCATGTACAAATATGTGAGATGTGGGTTTATGATAATATTTTGAATTTTCCATTAACATTCTCTATTGACCTTGTGTAAACCATTCCATTTGGTGTTTGTTGCACTAAGTGTAAAGAACAATGTTGGAGAATTATAAGACATAACTTAGGTATGAGCTATTTGTTACCTCTTTATTACCTTTTTCTTTTAATTGTATCCATATTTTGTATTGATCAAATGAGGAATTAACCCGAAATTGATGCCATTAGACACAAACTCAATCCTAAGGCCAACTAAGGAGAAAAAACAACACACACTAATTAATCTAGGAGTCAAGCATGCAAACAAACCTTCTCACAAAGAAGCGCTAGTTGGTGATGGAATCCAACATCGCAGAATCAATGCACAAAGGGGCAGAGTTTCGGTGGGTGGAAAAGTTTGGTTGACAACCTACTTAACAAACTAAATCCCTAGTGCAAGTTACCTCACTAAGTAGTGGGAAACCCTCCAAGGAGTCTGAGTGAGTCTAGCCAACGTCGATCCCAGGTACAACACCACATTCCCTGTGCTGCCACCTTGTGTAGGAACTCTAAAGTATTATGGCCTCTATGGTACCACCTACTCTACCAATACAGAGGGGGGACAGTCGATAGTAGACACCAAGACCAACAAATCAGGGTTGATTACTCTGAGGGCCCCAATGCGACCTCATGATTGACCCTTGTGTTAGAAGGGATTCCCAAAGTCAGTGGTATAGCAACTGGATTTCACTCCCTAACTCAATGCTTTATGTTTGTTTAGAATCTTTGGAAATTTATTCTCACAATCTTATTCAAAAACTCTAGACCTAATCTAAGATGGGTTTGAAGAGCCCTAGAAAAGTTGCTAGATAAATTTTAATTAGTGCTTGATTTTAGGCTGTTGTTACTCAAAGGAGTGGTCGTGAAACTGATGGCGTTTTGACTCGACTCTTTAAACCATGCAAGAGGAAAATGAAATGCAATAATTTCAACTTTGATGAAAACTAGCTATGGGAAGGAGCAAGAGGTTTTAAGCAAAGAGAAATTTCTTGATAGATTACTATGTGTGCAGTACTGCAAAATGACCCAAATTTTAAAAATACCATGCAAATGTCATAGTTCACTTAGTACACCTATGAACCTACTTGGTTCCACGTATCTTGTTGAGGTAGAGGATTTCATGGCATATTTTTTGATCGATGATGAAAGACTTGATGTTGCATGGTGTCTTGTTGAGTTTGGGCATGACATTAGTTTCATTCATATTTTTTGGCATCTTCACATTTCCCAATGTAATTCACATTTATCAAGGTAATTCATGATTCCCAAAGCATTGATAAAAATTGTTTTTGTCTATTCTTGGTTAACCAAAGATTCTCATGCCTTGGCACATTCCAAATTTATGAAAGCTCACCTTATTAAATCATTTTGAGGCATTTGTCACATCAATTGATGAGATTTTCACCTTGGAGTTTGCATGAAGGTTTCATTTGGCATCTGTGGGTTTGTTCAACCATCCACTGAATTGGAGAGGACATTGGAATGATTTAAGGAGGGTGATTACACCTTGTCAGATTCATATTTGAGATATTAGAGCTGATTTAGAGGAGGCTGTCCATTTTTTATGGTTACATTCATCACTTGTGAAGCCTTCTTCACCTTGAAGAGCCATGTGTCCACTTGGAAGGGGATTGTGATTCCTTTTTTACATGTTTGATTAGGAAATATCATTCACCTCCAAGTGGAATTTGGGCACCATGAATAAGTTAGTTTTGAACCAAGAATGGGTCTCAAGGTCTAACCAAGCTCAAGGGAGGGAAACAAGGGACTTGTTCCATAAGTGAAAATTCTTAGGACTTGTTCCCTAAGTGAACATTCTTAGGCTTAACATTATTAGAGTGGATAAGGTAGTTGTGTTACTATTTACTTTCGTTGAGTGAGAGTGAGAAAAAATGCATAGTGTTGGTCTCTTGGAAAATAGTAGCAATTCCCAAATCACAAGAAGGATGGGGTCTCAAGAATATATTTTTTTTCTTAAAGTATTTAGTTGACAAAAATGTTTGGAGTCTCCTCCAAGGTACCAAATTATGTGTGCATGTCATAAAGGATAAATACATAGCTCCAAACTTAGTGGAGGACTAGGTAATAATTCTTGTTAAAAAATACCAAAATTCCTCGGTTATTTGAAAACCAATTATCACATCATTCCCCCTGATTGGAAATTTCCTGGTATGGCATGTTGGAAAGGGAGCTAATGTCCAATTAGGGTTGGAATCATAGAATCCTTCAATTTACCTATTCCCCTCATTCAATAAATAGATCATAGAGGCTTCAACACTTTGAGGAAAATTGCAAAAGAACCCATTTAAACCTGTAGTTGGCAATAAATATAGCTCTCTTGGAGAGAGTTTGGTCTTAGGGAGGATCATGTAGAAATATTGAAGGACTTCAAAAGAATCCTTAAAAATATTCTTTATAAGATTCGGTGAGGAGGAGGATCAACTTGTATGGTATTTTAATCCTTGTTTGTTCATCAGTTTCTTGAATAGGGAACTCAAAGATCACAAGTTTTTTTTCTCCTTCTTCAACCATGGTATGATGAGATTAATATTCTTGACTATGCCCAATGTCTTGGTCAGCAAAGGGATTCACAAAGATACATAATCCTTATTGAGTTAACTCAACAAATTCTTTGATGATTAGTTGGATGGTTGCTACATAGTCATCTTGTTGCTATCCTTGATCACTTGTACATGTTTTAGTCACACCAGAAATATGTTTTCTTGATAAAAAAAATGAAATATATTTATAGGTTGATGCAAATGAAGAAACATATCGATTTTTCTGTCATTGTTGGTGATCCCCTGAGCGTCTTTGTCTCCTCTAAGGGTGGTCGTGTCTCCTCTGTTGCTTGTGCTGTGGTGTAGGGACTCCTTGTCTCCTTGCTGGGGTGGACTATCAAATTTCGGTGTGGTGTAGGGCCTCCTTATCTCCAATGCGCGAGGGTTCTCTCCTCCCTCTCGATGATTGAGCATATTCCCTAAAATAGGCGTATGCAATATGTAGGTCTCCACTACACGGGGGTTCTATCCTCCATATCACTCTCATCCCTCTCGCAAGCTCAAATGGCATGGTTTTAGGGGTTTCACTCCACTACACGGCGGTTATCTCCTCCCCGTCACTCTCAGCCTCCCTCTTGTTGAGCTCGAATGGCGGGGTTTCGAGGGGTTTCGCTCTACTAGTAGATGGGCATGACAAGGTTTTGGGTTTTTCTCTCTGCTAGTAGATGGGTGCGACTAGATCACTGGTGAATGCTGCTATAGTGTTGTTGTGTCATGTGATGGGCACGGGCTCATTATGCAATTTGAAATTTGTTTTTTTCTTCGTTATTTTGTTTGAATTTATTTATTTATTTTTATGTTTTGATATATTCAATTTTTTTAATATATATCAATTATATATTATTTAATATAATATATATAATAATCTATTATTTTCTAAATAAATAAAGAAACACTTCAACAAAAAATCAAGCCATGCAAAACAAGATTGTGTAATTAGAAAAGAAAAATCAACAAGACAAATTCAGAGTTGGATAATGACACCATTAGGAGGTTTTTTGGTTAATTTGTAGCCTTGTGCATGGCCATTAGTCCCTAGAATATGACATCTAGGTCCTAAATTATTTATAGAGAACCACAAAAAAATTCATGACACGAGGTCTCAATTCAATGTATTTGGCCTAATATTTGGACATGAGTGTCATTTATATGTTTTTCATACTACATATGGGTCTCGGGTCCTTGACCATGGTTGTAGTAGGGAAACACGCCTTAATCCCTTAACCATGGTCAAGGGAGGGAAACAACAACTCAAGCCCCAAACATATAATATCTAGCTCAATCTATTAGAAAAACAGGACCACAGAGCAATAAAATAAAACAAATGCGGAAACAAAACAAAAAAGATACACAATACAATATAGACACAGATTTACGTGGTTCACCCAGTGTGGGCTATGTCCACCAAAGAAATTGCCAAGTCCTTCCTTTATTATTATCTAGCAAATGAAGGGATACAACCTACAACAAAACCCATTGTAACTTTCTCTTCTTTCTCTCACAGTCGCCTCTCTTAGAATACAATACTCACCATAATGCATAGCCGCAGTACATTTCCCTTATAACAGAGGGTTGCCTTCTAGGGAAAAAAATATCTAACATAATTTCTACCATTAGATCTGCGACCTTATAATGAATGGTCCAAATTTACAATGAAATTACAATATACATTTACAAGGCAATTTTTCCTTCGGGGGCTTTGCCCCCGAATCCCCCATCCAGGGGGATAGCCCCCTCGGACCCTATAGAGGGGGTACCCCCCCTATGCACTCCCCCACGTGGAAGAGTGTACATACTTCTAGGGTGTAAAGTCTTCATGGGGTATAAACACTGCTGAAAGCAAGGACCTATGAATAAGGAAGATAATAAGGCTCCACAACCAACACAAGCACCATGAACAAGTCCTCAGGTCACCACACAAGACCATCAATGGGTCACAATAACTTAGCTATCATCAAATAATGAAAACAAGTGCCTTATAATATTGTTGAAGATTCTGAAGCTGATCAAGAGCCTTGAACAAGTCCTCAAACCAACATAACAAAAATTTGGACTTTAAGAGGGATATAGGAATCATGATTAGGTTTTTACATTGAAAATGGGTGTAAAGGCATAAACATGGAAAGTTGGAAACAATGGCCTAAATCCCTAACTAAACCTTCTCGAGCTCATGAACCACCATCTAAAGAGTATGGTATCTCACATTCTCAATGAAAGTTTGACTATGTTGAAACAATACAAAGTATTCATTAAAATATAAATGATAATATTAGGAAAACCCAAAAAGATTTAGAGATTTGATCTGTAATGACAATACATTGTAGTCTTGATCTATCAACTTCACAATTACATCCCTTACTCTTGATGTGATGAAATAATTGGCACATAAGAAACATTGACATATTTTCTTGGATAAGAGCTTGACGTGTCTATATTTTCCTTTTTGATAGTAAGGTTGTTGTCATCATTGATGGTATGCTATGAGACTATCCTATTGATATTCTAACATCCCTTTGTATATTTTATTTGGCTTTGTGATAGTAAGGTTGTTGTCATCATTGATGGTATGTTATGAAACTATCCTATTGATATTCTAACATCCCTTTGTATATTTTATTTGGCTTTTGAACTTGCCATTTTATCTTTATTGAATTGAAGAATAGTCATTACTGGAATGAATCCTCACTTTTATACTCTTCCCTTACTATCTTTGTCGAATTGAAGAATAGTCATTATTGGAACAAATTCTAATCTTCCCTTACTATCTTTGTCGAATTGAAAAATAGTTTTTTCATAACATGTTTGTTATTTTTTCCTTAGTACACATCATGTTATGAAATTTGTAATTTGTTTGTGATATTGTTGGAAACTATTTATTAAAATACATGATGGGTTGCATCACAATATTTCAAATGTTTTTTCATACCAATTGTGTAAAAAGAAAGGCTTTTGACAATATGATTACTTATTTCTAAACTTTTAATCATTTGTATGACTAAATTTTTCCTAATTATAACATGAATCCTAGATTTTAATAAAGATAGAAGTAAGTGAAATTTGCTTGCATTAGTTTTTTATTCAAAATATTATTTAATAATTTTGTATAATTGATAATGAATAGTTTGGTTAGATAGCTTACCTTCAAAGAATTCTAGGTCATTTTCGCCATGGCACTTGAATGTGTTTAGGAGTGTTGTG
>SNQJ01S0183793.1:0-18950 GCA_010110895.2 Picea sitchensis | reverse complement strand
GAATAATTCTTTTGAACCTCCACTTTCGCAGGGTCCAAGCCCATTTATTTACCCACCCATTACTCTTTATGAGCTTTTAAAGAGTAATTTTAATTGTTGTACTGATAATTTTTGAGTAATGGATTTTTGAAAGAAATGTAATCCACTAGACCATCCTTTAGGTCCAGCCTAAAAAGAATCCACACCATTTCAATTCAACCAATTCCTTTGAAATACATATCGGTTTTGGGTATGTGTTATATTCTTTGCATGTGTGTGTGTGGGCGAGTCAGTTTCGACAACTACATATGACGATCCCAACTTCCTTCACCCTTTGTATCGTGTGCTTCGGGCGCTTTCCTTGGGGGGTCCCAAGGGGGGCAAACATTGGCCCCCCTGGCTATGCGTAACGTTCGAGACAGTGCCCCAAAATTATTTTTGGGTAGTTTTTGCTATTTTAGTGCATTTTTCTATTTTTAGCAGTTTTCTAAATTAATCTTGGATGAAAGGATTAGGATTTTGGTAGCTACAAAATACCTAAATTATTGTATATATTTTATTGTGAATGGTGAAATTAATACAATGAAGATTTGAAAGGTGTGGCACCAGGGAAGGATGGTTTTCTCCTGGTTAATGGTTTCCAGCGTAAATCTTTGTGTACTATGTGTATGAGCTATTGATTAATTTTTGTTTTTCTTAAGAATTTGTATGCATTGCTTTACTTCACAGGTTTAAAACTTACATGTGGTATCATAGCTCATTTTTCGCTTCAGGGGGATGCCTTTGTTGTTGAGGGTTTGTCTTGGTAGTGATAGACCAAGTTTATCTTGGGTCTGTGATAAAACTGGGTTCAATGGGAGATTTTGTAGTGGTGATTCAAGTGTAGAAAGAGGAATGATCAACTCTTCTAGAATTGAGATAAAGAATTTCAATGTTAAAAACTTTGAGCTATGGAAGCTCAATATGGAGGACCTTCTTGTAGACAAATAACAATGGATTGTTGTGGATCCTCGTACGCAACCTACTGGTACACAATCTACTGGAACACGGACTAGTAGCACACAACCTAATAATATGTCTAAGGAAGACTGGAAAAAGTTGGGTAGAAGAGCAAGGAGTACTATTCGACTCTGCTTGGCAAATTCGGTGTTGTTCAATGTATCGGGAGAATATATAGCCAAGTAACTATGGGATAAGTTAGGGAATTTGTAGATCAATCAAAGTCCTTGATAAACAAGTTGTTTCTTCGAAAGAAGTTGTATCATGTTATGATGGAAGATGGAGATTATGTGACAGAACATATAAATTCCTTCAATACTCTAGTAAGTCAACTTGTCTCTATTAATATTATGATTGCAGAAGAAGATAAGTGTAATACATTGTTATTTTCTTTGCTAGACTCTTGGGATAATTTGGTTGTAGAAATTGGTAGTAACACTCAATCTACATTGAAGTATGAGGATGTAGTTTCATCCTTGTTATATCAAGATATCATGCCAAAAAACATGGATGGTCAGAGCACAGATTCTTTATTTGTAATAGGTCGTATCCAAGACATGAATCCTAGTAAGTCTTCAGGGGGGAGATCTAAATATAAAGGTATATTTAAATCTCCAGGAAAATCATTGAGAAAATGTTGGAAGTGTGGTAAAGCAGGGCATTATAATAAATATTACAAGTTTAAGAATGTTGATAAACCAAAGTGATATAATAATGCCTCTTCCACAGAGGCAAAAAACACCACTGAAGAAGGAGGTGATGTTTAGCTAGAATCTATAGGTACACATGCAGACCGTGGTGTATGGTTGATTGACTCGGGTGCATCATATCATATGACTCCTCACAAAGAGTGGTTTTGTGAATATGAAAAGTGTGATGGCAGTGATGTATTCCTAGGAGATGACTTGATTCAGATTATGTTCGAAACGAAATGAAAGCAGATAAATTACAATGAAATACTCATCAAAATTTCCAGAAATAGAGAAATACAACAATACTTGATTTCTATTAATGAAAGAATTGTAAAGAGAATATAAAAATGCAGAGTGGAAGACTCTCTAGAATGGTGGTAGCTTTATCTCTAAGAATATATGTGATGGCTACACTCATTCACAATAATATGATTACAATGAGGCTATGAAGGCCTTTTTATTATAAGTAGGAATGTCGAAACCCTAGACATCCAAAAAAATAACCCTAGGAGATGAAACGCCAAAAGTCATGTGGGCCCCGTTTGGGTAAGTTAGTATACTAACTTCTCAAGGTCGTAACTTTTGCATACGATCTCCACTTTAGGCGTGTGATATCCTTTTGGAAACGTATTTTCGAGAAATATTCATTACACCATCAAAATCTAACTATGTCTACACGTTAATTATGGTGAGCCAAAAAAAACACTATTTAGATCCCCAAAACAGACCTGGAAGGACAAAAAGATATGCTGACATGAAAAAATACAAAATAAGCCAGTTGGATTTGGTGGGAGGACACTAGTATCCACCTGGAATATGTGTAGGGATTCAAACAACACTGAAAGTGTAGAACCCACAATTATAAAGAAGTACAGAAGAATGTGTTGAACTAAAAACTGACAAGAGGATCCAGTTGGAACATGTGGGTGGCCACCAATATCCATCTGGATCAATCCTCCCCCCTTAGGAAGCAGTGTTCTCCATTGCGTTGAGTGCCCAGGGAAGAGGGGAAATCATTTTTTGAATCTAAAGCTTAGTGAGTTGTGTGCCTTGTTGGAGAAGTTATGCTTCTTGGCTTGTGGAAGACTGTCACAAGCCTGTTGTTCGAGGGTTTGAATCTATTCCACCAACTTGTTGTATCTGGTTTGGATGGGGAATTGTGTAGGCCCCATTGTAGGTGAAGAAACAATATCTTATGTATCTTTCACAATATTTCTTTTATGGATAGAAGGTGTTGAGGCTTCAATGGTTGTAGTGGTCTTCTATGCATCCTTTGAATAGACACCGAAGATGATGAATTTTGCAGTATGAGAGATTACCTTGCAATGTTGTTTTGGTGGAGAAGTAGCCAGAACTACCTTTAGTATCATGTAGAGATGACCTACCAGAGTAATAATGACACTATGGGGTCTAGACTCGTAGGCAACATTAAATTTTCACATATATGGTTGGCCCAAAAACACATCACATACATCAAGAGGGGAAATACCAGACACTATCTCATCGTTGAAGGGTTGGATGCCATAGGAAAGGTGACACTGCTCGTTGACGTGAATATCTCCTCCTTGGTGAAGTCACTCGATGTTGTATGGTTGTGGGTGTGGTGTTGTCAACAACTCCAACTGTTTGACAACATTAGTTGAGATGAGGTTCTTCTTGTTGTCGTTATCAACAATGAAATGCAATGGGGTCCCCTTCACCCACATCTATGAATGGAAGAGGCACTCCCCCTCTTTAGGATCTACTGGTTCTTCTAGTTGAATTGTTGTGGTCGTGAAAATAGAAGTGGGGTGTGTGTCAATGATTTGTCTGTTTTCAATATTTTTTGGATCATATTCTGAATTAAGGCTCGACTCCATGTCTTTGACCTTGGCCACCAATGAATTTTTCTAGCGACATTCATTGGTGTTGTGCTATGGGAGTTTGTGGAAGTCACACCAGTTCCCATTGTCATTCTTCATCTTTACATTACCGTTTTTTCATGTGTCTTGGACTGGTTATATGGAGGCTATTGGTTAGGGCCTTCTTTACCGTGATTTGGTTGTTGCAGATTTGTAGACCCGAATTCCCATTTGTTTTGGTGCCTAAATTTCTTCTCAATTTTGACAGCATATCGATAGGCAACTCTCAATGATGAGATGTTTAGGAAATCCATTTCGATTTGGATGTACCTATGTAGAGCCCCACAGTATTTAAGAACCAGATGTCGCTCAGAGTCCTTGATACCCAGTTTGGTGTGCAAGGTATGGAAAGTATTTTTGAACTCCAAAATTGTTTGGCTCTTCTCTTACCGCAATGTGCTCCATCTCATGTACTGGTCTTCATAGTTATCAAAAGGATAGTACTATTCTTTGAACACATCCACAAAAAAATTCCAAGTGGGCTTGGCCCCAGATATTCCATATTCTTCGGTGGAACTTTTCTCCCAGTAAGTTTCCCACCAATATTTGACATGAGGGAGAGTCTTGAGGAGTGCGAAGGGGATATTTTCCCTTTCAGAAATTTTTTGAATAGAGAAATAAACTTCTAGTAGATTTAACCATTTTTCTAGGGCATCTGCATCTATCTGACCTTCAAATATGGGAATATCAAAATTAACTTGTACCTTGAAGGGAGAGGTTCCTCCAAAATGGTAGCTTGATGAAGATGTTTGTGTTTCTATCGGCGGGCATTGAAAAATGTGTGCAAAATTCTCCATCATGTTGTCCCTCTGTCGCACGAGAGATTTCTCAAGCAACATGATAATATAATATTTTTCTTTGTATTTTTTCTTTTCTTCCGCCATCGAGGGTTTCTTGGACATGGGAGAGTGATTTTCCTCAAGAGAGAAAAAATCGATACCCAACTGGCTATACTCGGACCTCATCAAGGACATATGCTAAAAAATTATCAAGAGCAAAATGCTCTCATACCACTAATCCAGATTATGTTTGGAACGGAATTAAAGTAGAGAAATTACAATGAAATATGCATGAAAATTTCCAGAAATAGAGAAATATAGCAATACTTGATTTCTATTAATGAAAGAATTGTAAAGAGACTATAAAAATGCATAGTGCAAAGACCCACTAGAATGGTGGGATCTTTATCTTTGAGAAGAGATGTGACAGCTACGATCATTTGCAATAAGATTATTACAATGAGGCTTTGAAGGCATTTTTATCATAAGAAGGAATACCAAAACCTTATACATACAAAAACCTAACGCTAGGAGATGAAACACCAAAATTCATGTGGGCCCCATTTAGGTAAGTTAGTAAATTAACTTCCAGGGGTCATAAATTTTGCATATGATCTCCGTTTTAGGTGCCTGATAGCGCATTGGAAAGGTATTTTTGAGAACTATGCATTACACTATCAAACTTTGACTCTGTCTACATTTTGACTGTGGAGAGCCAAAAACAATTGTTTAGGGCCCCAAAACAGACCTGGAAGTACAACAAGATGTGTTGACATGAAAACATACAAAATAATCCAGTTGGATTAGGTAGGAGACCACAAGTATCCACCTGGAAGATGTGTAGGGCTTCAGACAACCCCAAAAATGTAGTACCCGCAATTACAAAGAAGTACATAAGAACGTGTTGCACTAAAAACTAATAAGAGGAGCCAATTGGAACAGGTGGGGAGCCACCAATATCCACCTGGATCATGACTCGACAACCAAAATCATGGGATGTTGAAGGGTTAAGTTGTTTCTAAAATATGGAAGGATTATAACTCTACTTGGGGTTCTACACATTCCAAACTAGATAGGAGCCTAATATCTATAAGCAAGTTGGATGATGCAGGTGTGGATATTGTATTGGGAAATGGCACTTGCAAGATGGTATGAGGAGAAATGGTGTTGATGAGTAGAGTTCAGTGTGTACCTTTTGTCCCTGAGTAGAGAAATAAAGAATACAATACAAATAGTCCCTCGAAAGAAGACCATACAGTGGCATCAAATACTGGGGCATATTGGAGAAAATGTCCTTCATACACTACATAGTAAAGGTGTCTTTGAAGGTATCTGTAATTACACTTTGGATTTTTATTTATGTGAACACTTCATATATGCTAAAAAAAATCAAGTAAGATTCATATCTGGTGCTACAAGAGCAAAGGGGATTTTAGAGTTGATGCACAATGATGTATTTGGACCTGTGTATGTTGGACATCACTAGGTAAATATGTGTATTATGTTTTATTCATAGATGATTTCTCAAGGAACACATGGATTTATTTTCCTAAAAATAAATTTGACGTATTTGATCAATTTAAAGAGTTTAAGACTCTGGTAAAAAATGAGGCAGAGAATAAAATAAAGGTATCGAGGATGTAGTTCCTAAACTCCGGATGAGTAAGTATTATTTTATTATATATTTGTTTTTTATATTTGGAAATCTAACAGGCATCATTTGATATCTAATATCTAATGTCTGACACTTCAGAGGTTGTAGGTTGCTGGCAATGCCTCTTTTTCTGAGCAATGTGACAACCTACATGCCAGTGTCTAGCTGTTTGAGATGAGCGGTGAGAGATAAATGATTAAGTGAGGAAAAATACCAATAAATGGTCATACTTTCAAGGTCTCCATGGGTAGTGCAGCTAGTACGGTCTGGTCCTCTAGTTGCTGCAGACCATTAGTAGCATTTGAATCGAGGAAAGAGGCATTAGAAAAGAAGGGCGGGGACTGGGAGCATAAGTTAATCAAAATGCAACATACCTTACAAAGAGAATGCAACATACCTTACAAAGAAAAAGAAACATGCCTTCCAGTTTCATTTCCATATCATGATGGAGACTCAACAAATGATTTCAAAGAATTTGAATCATGTATGGCATACTAATCAATATTGTTATATGTGTTAGCTTTTGGGGTAGCTCGGATATATACTTCTGCATCGGGGGTGCCTCGCATGTAGAGGTGTGAAAACAACACTTACTAGAATGGCTTTCATATATTGATTAAAGTGACTTTTGTAAGGTTGAGTGACTTAAGTGATTTAAGTCATCTCAATGAAAGATTATGTCCTGACCATTAGATTGTGAGATCCGAGATCGTGTGAGGATCACAATGAGTGCATAGGAGAAAGAGAGAGTCATGCTCATGTACTTGTGTATGAGTGGGTAGCGTCGAGAAAAAGGTGCAGGAGGCAACTAGGGAGATAACAGCCAGGTGGGATAGGTTATTAGCTGCAACATTCCAATCCTTTGATGAGATATTATCCCAGGATGGGAGCCCTAGATTTTATCTAGTAAAATCAAACTCAAAACTGGTTTTCCCACAATGGTTTTTCCAAGGTTGTTTACTCGAATCTCCTATGCAATGTGTGTCTAGTTTATGTGTTAATGCTTTCACTTATTTGTTTTTTTGAGTAACCTAGTTGTGCTTTAATTCAGTAAATGTATTTTGCTTGGAGTTAACAATCGTGTGCTAGGTTAGCAGAATTCAAGATGGTATCAGAGCCAAGACTCTGAGGGAAACCAGGAACACTAAAGATCATGATTTTATATTAGTGATAAAAAAAAAATTATGAGGTTTTGTTGTTGTAGGTAATTTAAAAAAAAGAGGGGGAGGATGACTGCAACTTTGAATCGTGAGAAAAGGCACTGAGTTAAGGCCATGTACAGTTGAGATGACAATGTGGGCTAGAGCTCCAGACATGGATGTGAGAGGATCGTGGAAAGGAGGAGGTGTGTTGCTCATTGTGTGAGTGATCCAGCTATTGCTGGCAGATGTGAAATATGTGATCGTGGAATTTGGAGGCTGGGCATTGAAAAAAGTGAGATCAAAGCCATCGTGTAAGGTGCAACGATTGTAGAGCTACTGTAGAGTTATGGTGACATGTAGTTGATGGCGAAGTATGCGTTGAGGTGGAAAAGAAACCACTTGTGGAGTTGAGGCAAAATCTAGGAGCCACTAGACGATCCAGTCGATAGTAGGCTCAAGTGGAGGTCTTGTGCACGTGAAGGAGGTGAGGAGGCCAATGTGAGAGGAACTGAGATAGATTTGACTGTGAAGGGATAGCCAACAAAGGATTTGATAGTGAAGTAGAACCCGTTGGCGAGTGGAGAACCGAAAGAGGTAAATTGTCGGTGCATCGGGCTTGGGTTGTACGGTGTGTGTAGCCGCCTGATAGGAAAGGTACAACAACCACAAGAATAAAATCCAAAAGAGGGTGAGTAGTGGTTATTGTAGAAGAGTGTTGGACTGTGGAGGAGGCTGTGACAAACTAGGAAGTCGTTGAGAAACCATAGAGAAAGTGGGCAGGCCCCGAGCAGGTCTGGGTAGCAGGTAGATTGCCTATAATTGTTTTGGGCAGTGGGCAGAATACCTAGAATTTTCTGGACATGGCCCAGAAAGGATCTAAGCATCCCAGAAAAGGACTCGGGAAACAACAAGAGGTTGTGGGAAACCTTGGGCAGGGGTCTGCATATTGAGTAGTAGGAAGCAGGTCTGGGACACCAAATTTGAGAAGGTTGTTGACATGGAAACATTTGATCATCTCGCCATATGATGGGGATGAGGTCGATGTCCCTTAGTGTTTTAGAGAGAGGCTCATACTATCATTTGGAAAGTGGGGTCAACACCATTCATGCAGTGAAGGGGATTGAATGGGTTAGATTCTAGCTAGAGTCAGGTGGTTATCTGGATGTGGAAGGAGTGATATATGTCCCAAGTCTGAATTTTGTCTCAGTATCAATCTTGGAGGACATGGGGTAAGCATTTATGTTCGAGGATGGACAGGTATGGATATGTTTGGAGGGAAAATCTACCCAGGATGCAACAGTGAGGCTTGGCATCTTTGAGGGTATGTTGTATACGTTGTTGGGACATCCTTTGTGTGGGTCGAAGGGGATATTATATCATATATTAGATTAGAGTGTAGCGAAGGTAGCCAAAGGGTCCTTTAGTGAAGAGGGAGAAACTACAACAACAACAGATTTGATGGGTTCAATGAATAATCAAGGAGGGGGTTCTTCCTGAAGTACCTTCCTCGCTAAGAGGGAGTGTTATCTTTTGGGTTAGCTTGGATAGGTACTTATGCATTGGTGGTGCCTCGCATGCGGATGTGTCTGAGTGACACTCTATAAAGTGGCTTTTGTGTCATGACTAAAGGGAATTTTGTAAGGTTGAGTGACTTAAGTGATTTAAGTCATCTCAATGAAATATTAAGTCATGACAATTAGATCATGAGATCCAAGATCTAATCTTGTCCATCGAGATCTAAGGTTAGGGTTTTAGTCATTAGGGAATTATAAAATCATATCTAAGGAGATTGTGAGGCACACAATGAGTCCATAGGAGAAAGAGGGAGTCTTGATCATGTACCTGTGTCTGAATGGGTAGGACAAAGGAAAGTTTGCATGAGGCAACTATAGATATAGAAGCCAAGTGGTCTAGGGTATTAGCTCCAACATTGTAATCCTATCAAGGGCCATTATCCGAGGATGAGAGCCCGAGATTTTATTTAATAAAATCAAAATCAGAATTGGTTTTCCCGCAAGAATTTTCCTAGGCATGTTTACCTGAATCTCATGTGCAATGAGTGTCTGGTTTCTGGGTTAATGCTTCCGCTTATTTTTTCGTTGAGTAACCTAGCTTTGATTAAATTCATTCAATGTATTTTCCTTGGAGTTAATAGTCGGGTGCTAGGCTAGCATAATTCAACAATATGTGTTTTATTAAAATTCTTGCAAATTTAATGTATCTATTAAGAGTGTTTTAAAAAAACCCAAAGAATTTCCAAAACATAGAATGTTGCACTAACCAATTTTGTTTTGTATGTGCATTATTGATAGAAAAGTTTTCCTATCCCTTTAATTGTCTCTAATGCAAACTATTTTTCCCAATGAAAGGAGGACTAACCTGGGTGCTTCTAAAAGTAGTTCCTCCAAAACAATTTTTCATACCTACAACTTATTATAGTTGTTCTCAATTTTTTCGTAATAATCTATGAACAAAAAAAACTTTATAGTGCTCATATCAGGGGACATTAAATCCCTTGTAATCTTCCAAAAACTAAGGCTATTAGGAAAAAACACTATAGATCTACAAAATACACATTTTCAAGAATGCAAAAAATGTTATATGAATAATAATAGGGATTGATAGTGATTTTTTTTGCAGTCTACTAATGTTTTTTTGTATGTGCATAATTTAGAGAAAAGTTTTCCTATCCCTTAATTGTCTTTAATCCAAGTTATTTTTCGTGATGAAAGGAGGACTAACCCAGGCTCTTCTAGAAGTAGTTGTGCTAAAACAAATTTCCAGGTACAACTTATTACTTTTAGTTTCTCTCAATCTATTAGTAATAATTTCTATATAGATAAAAGTTTATAGTACTCATAGTAGGGGACAATAAATCCCTTGTAATCTTCCAAAAATAGAGGCTATTAATAAAGTAAACTATAGATCTACAAAATACACGTTTTAAAGAATGTGAAAAACATTATATGCATAATAACAAGGATTGATAGAGATTTTATTTGCATTCTATGAATGATGAGAAACAAATCCAAGAGATGGAAGGTAAGACTAAGGAAGAAGTAGTGCAAATACCAAAGAGGTGTCAACTTTACTTCCTTGAACTCATGATTTCATTTGCAACATACATACTTTCCTCAGCATGTGGTAGGTGATTCCATCAATGACCCATCCCTTATTGTATGCATCATACTTAGAGGTACTTGTCGCTCTGTCTTGGTCCACTCTGTTTTCAACTTCCAACGAATAATTCTTTTGAACCTCCACTTTCGCAGGGTCCAAGCCCATTTATTTACCCACCCATTACTCTTTATGAGCTTTTAAAGAGTAATTTTAATTGTTGTACTGATAATTTTTGAGTAATGGATTTTTGAAAGAAATGTAATCNGAATAATTCTTTTGAACCTCCACTTTCGCAGGGTCCAAGCCCATTTATTTACCCACCCATTACTCTTTATGAGCTTTTAAAGAGTAATTTTAATTGTTGTACTGATAATTTTTGAGTAATGGATTTTTGAAAGAAATGTAATCCACTAGACCATCCTTTAGGTCCAGCCTAAAAAGAATCCACACCATTTCAATTCAACCAATTCCTTTGAAATACATATCGGTTTTGGGTATGTGTTATATTCTTTGCATGTGTGTGTGTGGGCGAGTCAGTTTCGACAACTACATATGACGATCCCAACTTCCTTCACCCTTTGTATCGTGTGCTTCGGGCGCTTTCCTTGGGGGGTCCCAAGGGGGGCAAACATTGGCCCCCCTGGCTATGCGTAACGTTCGAGACAGTGCCCCAAAATTATTTTTGGGTAGTTTTTGCTATTTTAGTGCATTTTTCTATTTTTAGCAGTTTTCTAAATTAATCTTGGATGAAAGGATTAGGATTTTGGTAGCTACAAAATACCTAAATTATTGTATATATTTTATTGTGAATGGTGAAATTAATACAATGAAGATTTGAAAGGTGTGGCACCAGGGAAGGATGGTTTTCTCCTGGTTAATGGTTTCCAGCGTAAATCTTTGTGTACTATGTGTATGAGCTATTGATTAATTTTTGTTTTTCTTAAGAATTTGTATGCATTGCTTTACTTCACAGGTTTAAAACTTACATGTGGTATCATAGCTCATTTTTCGCTTCAGGGGGATGCCTTTGTTGTTGAGGGTTTGTCTTGGTAGTGATAGACCAAGTTTATCTTGGGTCTGTGATAAAACTGGGTTCAATGGGAGATTTTGTAGTGGTGATTCAAGTGTAGAAAGAGGAATGATCAACTCTTCTAGAATTGAGATAAAGAATTTCAATGTTAAAAACTTTGAGCTATGGAAGCTCAATATGGAGGACCTTCTTGTAGACAAATAACAATGGATTGTTGTGGATCCTCGTACGCAACCTACTGGTACACAATCTACTGGAACACGGACTAGTAGCACACAACCTAATAATATGTCTAAGGAAGACTGGAAAAAGTTGGGTAGAAGAGCAAGGAGTACTATTCGACTCTGCTTGGCAAATTCGGTGTTGTTCAATGTATCGGGAGAATATATAGCCAAGTAACTATGGGATAAGTTAGGGAATTTGTAGATCAATCAAAGTCCTTGATAAACAAGTTGTTTCTTCGAAAGAAGTTGTATCATGTTATGATGGAAGATGGAGATTATGTGACAGAACATATAAATTCCTTCAATACTCTAGTAAGTCAACTTGTCTCTATTAATATTATGATTGCAGAAGAAGATAAGTGTAATACATTGTTATTTTCTTTGCTAGACTCTTGGGATAATTTGGTTGTAGAAATTGGTAGTAACACTCAATCTACATTGAAGTATGAGGATGTAGTTTCATCCTTGTTATATCAAGATATCATGCCAAAAAACATGGATGGTCAGAGCACAGATTCTTTATTTGTAATAGGTCGTATCCAAGACATGAATCCTAGTAAGTCTTCAGGGGGGAGATCTAAATATAAAGGTATATTTAAATCTCCAGGAAAATCATTGAGAAAATGTTGGAAGTGTGGTAAAGCAGGGCATTATAATAAATATTACAAGTTTAAGAATGTTGATAAACCAAAGTGATATAATAATGCCTCTTCCACAGAGGCAAAAAACACCACTGAAGAAGGAGGTGATGTTTAGCTAGAATCTATAGGTACACATGCAGACCGTGGTGTATGGTTGATTGACTCGGGTGCATCATATCATATGACTCCTCACAAAGAGTGGTTTTGTGAATATGAAAAGTGTGATGGCAGTGATGTATTCCTAGGAGATGACTTGATTCAGATTATGTTCGAAACGAAATGAAAGCAGATAAATTACAATGAAATACTCATCAAAATTTCCAGAAATAGAGAAATACAACAATACTTGATTTCTATTAATGAAAGAATTGTAAAGAGAATATAAAAATGCAGAGTGGAAGACTCTCTAGAATGGTGGTAGCTTTATCTCTAAGAATATATGTGATGGCTACACTCATTCACAATAATATGATTACAATGAGGCTATGAAGGCCTTTTTATTATAAGTAGGAATGTCGAAACCCTAGACATCCAAAAAAATAACCCTAGGAGATGAAACGCCAAAAGTCATGTGGGCCCCGTTTGGGTAAGTTAGTATACTAACTTCTCAAGGTCGTAACTTTTGCATACGATCTCCACTTTAGGCGTGTGATATCCTTTTGGAAACGTATTTTCGAGAAATATTCATTACACCATCAAAATCTAACTATGTCTACACGTTAATTATGGTGAGCCAAAAAAAACACTATTTAGATCCCCAAAACAGACCTGGAAGGACAAAAAGATATGCTGACATGAAAAAATACAAAATAAGCCAGTTGGATTTGGTGGGAGGACACTAGTATCCACCTGGAATATGTGTAGGGATTCAAACAACACTGAAAGTGTAGAACCCACAATTATAAAGAAGTACAGAAGAATGTGTTGAACTAAAAACTGACAAGAGGATCCAGTTGGAACATGTGGGTGGCCACCAATATCCATCTGGATCAATCCTCCCCCCTTAGGAAGCAGTGTTCTCCATTGCGTTGAGTGCCCAGGGAAGAGGGGAAATCATTTTTTGAATCTAAAGCTTAGTGAGTTGTGTGCCTTGTTGGAGAAGTTATGCTTCTTGGCTTGTGGAAGACTGTCACAAGCCTGTTGTTCGAGGGTTTGAATCTATTCCACCAACTTGTTGTATCTGGTTTGGATGGGGAATTGTGTAGGCCCCATTGTAGGTGAAGAAACAATATCTTATGTATCTTTCACAATATTTCTTTTATGGATAGAAGGTGTTGAGGCTTCAATGGTTGTAGTGGTCTTCTATGCATCCTTTGAATAGACACCGAAGATGATGAATTTTGCAGTATGAGAGATTACCTTGCAATGTTGTTTTGGTGGAGAAGTAGCCAGAACTACCTTTAGTATCATGTAGAGATGACCTAATAGAGTAATAATGACACTATGGGGTCTAGACTCATAGACAACATTAAATTTCCACATATATGGTTGGCCCAAAAACACATCACATACATCAAGAGGGGAAATACCTGACACTATCTCATCCTTGAAGGGTTGGATGCCATAGGATAGGTGACACTGCTTGTTGATGCGAATATCTCCTCCTTGGTGAAGTCACCCGATGTTGTATGGTTGTGGGTGTGGTGTTGTCAACAACTCCAACTGTTTGACAACATTAGTTGAGATGAGGTTCTTCTTGTTGTCGTTATCAACAATGAAATGCAATGGGGTCCCCTTCACCCACATCTGTGAATGGAAGAGACACTCCCCCTCTTTAGGATCTACTGGTTCTTCTAGATGAATTGTTGTGGTCATGACAATAGAAGTGGGGTCTGCGTTGATGATTTGTCTGTTTTCAATATTTTTTGGATCATATTTTGAATTAGGGTTCGACTCCGTGTCTTTGACCTTGGCCACTAATGACTTTTTCTAGCAACATTCATCGGTGTTGTGCTATGGGAGTTTGTGGAAGTCAGACTAGTTCCTAGTGTCATTCTTCATCTTTACTTTACCCTTTTTTTCATGTGTCTTGGACTGGTTATATGGAGGCTATTGGTTAGGGCCTTCTTTACCATGATTTGGTTGTTGCATATTTGTAGACTCGAATTCCCATTTGTTTTGGTGCCTAAATTTCTTCTCAATTTTGACAACATATCGATAGGAAACTCTCATTGATGAGATGTTTAGGAAATCCATTTCGATTTGGATGTACCTATGTAGAGCCCCATGATATTTAAGAACCAGATTCTGCTCAGAGTCCTTGATACCCAGTTTGGAGCGCAAGGTATGGAAAGTATTTGTGAACTCCAACATTGTTTGGCTCTTCTCTTCCCGCAATGTGCTCCATCTCATGTACTGGTCTTCATAGTTATCAAAAGGATAGTACTATTCTTTGACCGCATTCACAAAAAAATCCCAAGTGGGATTGGCCCCATATATTCCAGATTCTTCGGTGGAACTTTTCTCCTAGTAAGTTTCCCACCAATATTTGACATGTGGGAGAGTCTTGAGGAGTGCGAAGGAGATATTTTCCCTTTCAGAATTTTTTTGAATAGAGAAATAAAATTCTAGTAGATTTAACCATTTTTCTAGGGAATCTGCATCTATCTGACCTTCAAATATGGGAATATCAAAATTAATTTGTACCTTGAAGGGAGAGGTTCCTCCAAAATGGTAGCTTGATGAAGATGTTCGTGTTTCTATTGGCAGGCATTGAAGAATGTGTGCAAAATTCTCCATGATGTTGTCCCTCTGTCGCGCGAGAGATTTCTCAAGCAACATGATAATATAACATTTTGATTTGTAGTTTTTCTTTTCTTCCGCCATCGAGGGTTTCTTGGACATGGGAGAGTGATTGTCCTCAAGAGAGAAAAAATCGATACCCAACTGGCTATACTCGGACCTCATCAAGGACATATGCTGAAAAATTATCCAGAGCAAAATGCTCTGATACCACTAATCCAGATTATGTTTGGAACAAAATTAAAGTAGATAAATTACAATGAAATACTTATGAAATTTTCCAGAAATAGAGAAATATAGAAATACTTGATTTCTATTAATGAAAGAATTGTAAAGAGACTGTAAAAATGCAGAGTGCAAAGACCCACTAGAATGGTGGGATATTTATCTTTGAGAAGAGATGTGACAACTACGATCATTCACAATAAGATTATTACAATGAGGCTTTGAAGGCATTTTTATGATAAGAGGGAATACCAAAACCTTATACATCCAAAAACCTAACGCTAGGAGATGAAACACCAAAATTCATGTGGGCCCCATTTGGGTAAGTTAGTAAATTAACTTCCAGGGGTCATAAATTTTGCATACGATCTCCATTTTAGGTGCCTGATAGCTCATTGGAAAGGTGTTTTTGAGAACTATGCATTACACTATCAAACTTTGACTCTGTTTACATTTTGACTGTGGAGAGCCAAAAAACATTGTTTAGGGCCCCAAAACAGACCTGGAAGTACAACAAGATGTGTTGACATGAAAACATACAAAATAATCCAGTTGGATTAGGTAGGAGACCACAAGTATCCAACTGGAAGATGTGTAGGGCTTCAGACAACCCCAAAAATGTAGAACCCACAATTACAAAGAAGTACATAAGAACGTGTTGCACTAAAAACTAACAAGAGGAGCCAATTGGAACAGGTGGGGAGCCACCAATATCCACCTGGATTATGACTCGACAACCAAAATCATGGGATGTGGAAGGGTTAATTTGTTTCTAAAATATGGAAGGATTATAACTCTACCTGGGGTTCTACACATTCCAAACTAGATAGGAGCCTAATATCTATAAGCAAGTTGGATGATGCAGGTCTGGATATTGTATTGGGAAATGGCACTTGCAAGATGGTATGAGGAGAAATGGTGTTGATGAGTGGAGTTCAGTGTGTACCTTTTGTCCCTGAGTAGAGAAATAAAGAATACAAGACCAATAATCCCTCGAAAGAAGACCATACAGTGGTATCAAATACTGGGGCATATTGGAGAAAATGGCCTTCATACACTACACAGTAAAGGTATCTTTGAAGGTATCTGTAATTACACTTTGGATTTTTATTTATGTGAACACTGCATATATGCTAAAAAAAATCAAGTAATATTCCTATCTGGTGCTACAAGAGAAAAGGGGATTTTAGAGTTGATACACAATCATGTATTTGGACCTTTGTATGTTGGACATCACTAAATATGTGTATTATGTTTTATTCATAGATGATTTCTCAAGGAACACATGGATTTATTTTCCTAAAAAGAAATTTTACGTATTTGATCAATTTAAAGAGTTTAAGACTCTGGTAAAAAATGAGGTAGAGAAGAAAATAAAGGTATTGAGGACAGATAATAGAGGATAATTTTGCGGAACTAAATTTGAAGAAATTTGTAAGAAGTGTGGTATATAAAGGGAGAAGACTACTCCATACACACCACAACAGAATGGAGTTATCGAAAGGATGAATGAGACACTGATGGAAAAAGAAAGGAGCATGCTTAGTGGTGTCGAGTTAGGACATGAATTTTGGGCAGAGGCAGTGGGTACAACATGTTACCTCGTTAATCGATCACCCTCATAAAAAATGGATGATAAAAATCCACACGAGGTATGGACTAGTAAAATACTCTCTCTTGAACATCTCAGAGTGTTTGGTTGTGATTCTTATGTACATGTCCAAAGTAAAATAGGAGTAAGTTATATAATAAAGTTGAAAAGTGTATCTTTATTTGTTTTAAAGATGGTGTGAAAGGTTGCAAGCTTTGGAACCGAGAAACTAAGAAGATTGTTTAAAGTGGTGATGTTGTTTTTATAGAGGTGAAAGATGTTCCCAAGAAGATTGTTTAAAGCAGTGATGTTGTTTTTAGAGAGGTGAAAGATGTTCCCAAGAACCCATGTTTTAAACTGAAATCTGAACCAACCCAAAATCCTAATTTCTTCAGGGAATAAATTCTAGAGTCAATGAAAAAAGGGATGAAATTTGTACACAAGATACTTCAAAATATTCCTCCTTACTGTAAAACTTTCAGAACCTGAAACCAAGTCGGAAAAAAGTGTGAACGAAAATTCCAAGAAGACTTGGTTCATACTAGTTTCAAGACGAGTCAAAAACCCTAACTTGAACATAATGTATCTCCAAAAATATAACAAAACAAGATTTTAAAGTTGGACCCAATTAATCTTTATATGTCTCCTTTATACCATAGAAATTCTAGATCCTGAAACCTTCCAGAAAAAAAGTTGTATCGAAAATTTAAAGAAGACGTTTTTTGAAGAAGCAAGTCTCAAGGATTGTCTAGCTCTAATACCAAATGTTAAGAACCAAATATCAAAATAGCATAAAAACCTCAGAATAATAACTCAATGCCTTGGACAAAGAGAGAAATTCAGATAATAAGCCTCTTCGAGGGGGAAACCTCCTTATACATCATATGAATTGACAATTACAAAATGATTCCAAATGAAAAGGTCTTCTTGGTATATATAGGACACTAGGAGGTACAATTACAACCAATAGACCCAAGCCAACATAAATAAAGTAAAAATACTAATGTAATATGCCCCAATTAAGGAGTAAAGTGCCACAATTTAGGGATTAACAAGATAAATTTTATAATTCTCATAGTAAGAGACATTAAATCCCTTGTAATCTTCAAAAACAAAGTCTATTAATAAAACAAACTATATATCTACAAAATAAATGTTTTAAAGAATGTGAAAAACTATATATGCATAATAACGGGGATTGATAGAGATTTTCTTTACATTCTACTAATCAAGAGAAATAGATCCAAGAGATGGAAGCTAAGAATAAGGAAGAAGTAGTGAGAATAATTTTTGAGCCATGGATTTTTGCAAGAAGTGTAGTCGACCAGACCACCATCCTTTAGATCCAACCCAACAAGAATCCATGGCATTTCCATTGAACCAGTTCTTCTAAAATACATATCAGATTAAAAATTTTCCCCAAGGGACTCCATACCAGTGATTTCACCCAGGTCAAGACTATCTCAATTTTCTTAGTCTCCACATCAAATGTTGGCGTCCACCACTTGAACATGATAGCACTCATTCCACACTTCCAATAAGACTTCAAAACATGATCTGAATGTCCATATAAATGGAATATCAGCGCCATATATCCCCTTGAAAGCGCCAAAAAACAATGGACAAAACCACTTCCTAAGTTGAAGACAAAATCACGGTCTTTGGTTTTGGCGACTGAACTCCAATTCAAGGTCACCGGATTCGACCAAGATCATGATCTCTTCTTCAAAATGGTAACATCAACACTTGGCATAACCATTAGTTCCAGGCAGTGAAGGCATATTACATTTCCCTCGAAAAAATGCATAACCAAACATGAACGCATGTGGTTCCATGTAGTGAACACGTGGCATATGGGGGGCCATTGCATCGTCCTCCAAAAAAATATTCAAGTTCTCGTTATGTAACCTAAAATTGGAGTGTATTTATCCTCCACTATAAATTAGGATGATAAATGCAATACAAGTGAGGCCATCCATTACACATATAAGTTCGTTGGCTTACGGGCCTATATTATACATACTATCCTAGGATGTTGTGATGTGTTAGTTTATATTTAAACGAAGTGTTTTATTTTAAAAGATTATTGATATAATCTAGTCTTTGTTTTCACTATTATAATAGAGTACTATCTGATAACATATTCTTTGAAGTTCGAGCTTGTTCAGTAATATGTATTCCCTAATGTATTCTTTGAAATTTGAGTTTATTCAAAAAAATTGTATTTATAT
>SNQJ01S0183791.1:0-18911 GCA_010110895.2 Picea sitchensis | reverse complement strand
GATTGGCTTTGGTTGGCTTGCAGAAAAGGTGATGAACAAAAGAAGGAGCATGGTATCAGGTTAATTGTTGTCAAGGTGGAGATTGTTGGAAACTGGTGACAACGAATTCCTCCAGGATTAGGATTTCAGATCCTATAATCCAAGCGTTGGTTGTAACCAATAAGACCAAGTTAGAATATGGATAGGGATGCATTTAATATTCAGTTTCTTGTGGAAATTACTATAAATGTGTGTATGCCTGTAGAAGCTAAGACAGTGTGTGAGTGAGCTACTGTAATCTCCATGATCTGAATAATAAGACAACCGATACCTGCGCTTAGTGGACATAGCCCAATGTTTGGGTGAACCACATAAATCTCCATGTCTTTTAATTCTGCGTGACTATATGATATTTGTGTTTCCACATTTACAAATATAACAATAACTACTCAAAAGCCATCAAACACCACCTTCTTGTTCTTTGTATAAACAATAAATAGACCTGTTGGTGATTGTTGTTGCCTATAAGACTATATTAACACTCGTGGCTCTATCCATCATGAGAGTTATTGGTTTCATCATGTTAAAGAGTTTAATTTGTAAATAACATTCCTAATTAACTTATCTAATTCAAGGAATTTTGAGAAGACATTTAATTTGAAATATATCACTGAATCTCCATTCCTAATGCTAAATTTAAAGTCACATATGCATACAAAATTTTATCTTTTATTGCAAATTATCTATTTTAAATTTCTAAATTAATATAATTTTTAATATTTATAAAAAAAAATTAATATTTAATTATCTATTTTTAATATTTATAAAAAAATAATATTTTTAATTCTTTTTTATCTTTTATTTCAAATTAATATAGTTGTCCCGACATTTCCAACATCTCTGAAACTCATTCCCGAATTTAGGGGAGCTTGGGAACTAGTTGGGAAAGTCCCCAATTGGCTGGGAATTTTTTTGGGAACTTGAGAGCTTTTTGGGATCTTCAACATCAAGAAAATGGGAGCTTGAGAACCAGTTTCCTAAAAGAAGAAGAGCTTTAAATTAGAAGCATATTAAAATAAAATGTAAATATATTTATTCCATTATTACAAATACATAATTTCTTACAAATATTTTCATTATATTTATTCAAAATATCACTATAAAATTAAGACTAAACTACAGTTAAATATTATTTCAAAAATTAGTTAAGTAAAAAAACTTAATAATACTCACTTTATAGTTGTGGATATGAATTTTTTTTAATGCATGTATGTTTTCCTTCAAACCCAAACTAAACATGAAAGTCGAACCATTTGCTCCACTCTCTAGTTGATATCAACCAACCATATCATTGATTTTTTTTGTATTTTCATATTAGAAGAGTAGTACTATTTTGTTTTTTCTAATAAAAAAAGAATAATGCTTCAAATTTACAAAGACGTTTAAAGTTTATATATGTAAAGTTTAATTTTAAAAAGATGTTAAAATTGTATATATGTATTTTCAATTTTGTTTCTTATATTCTAATGGAATATTTATGGATATTAAAGTTTCATTATTGTGTTAAATATATTCATATAATAATTAACACAAATTAAATTAGTAATTTCAATATTGTAGTTGTTGCAATAGGAGAAACAATGTCCCGGATTGACCTTCAAATTTATTGAAATAAGATTTAAAATGTATCAACATTTCTATACATTGTGATCTAAAGTATCATTGTAATGTAAAATATTTTTTATATTTTTTTAATATATATTATTGCCACTCCCAACTTCCTGTAAATTTAAGGGAAACTTCTACTCATTCCCAACTTTCCCACGTTTTCGGAAACTCGTGCAACATAATTATCTATTTTAAATTTCTAAATTAATATAATTTTTAATATTTAATTATCTATTTTTAATATTTATAAAAAATTAATATTTTTAATTTTTAATTATTTATTTTTAAGTATAATGACATAATGATGTCATCATTGATTTAAAACACAAAACCCAATGTGCCCAATGATACTGGCATGTCTATCAATATCATGAATATAATGTTTGAGATCAATGCTCTGCAAAAAGTGAATCTTTTTTTTAACAGAAACGGGTATGGATTGTATTAAAAAAATGGTAACCACTAGCACAAGTACATCATGAATTTCTTTCCTTGTCCATAGAAACAATTTTAAAATGACACAAAAAACATCTATCTCCAATCCTATTTGCCAAATCCACATAACTAGTTCCATGACCATCTTATCGTCCTTGCCTTGCATTTTAGCCATACATGTAGGGTCCCTTGATTTCTGAGGAGAACACCTTTCTAATAAGTCTAGGGTGCTAGGGGATATTAAAACTTTGGGTATTTCCATTGATACACAAGGCCCATTTGTTCAATCGGGTTTCTGTGTCAGCTGCTTTATCCGCTTCTCCATTTAGATCCCGAAGAATGTGAAATAATTTGATTTTGTGAAAGGCGGGGAGTAAAATCATGATTTTTCAGATTAGTTTTCAGAACCTCATGTTGTGGGGGAGGGTATGGATGTTTAAAGCCTGAATGATCACTTGAGAATATCCAAAAACAATAACCTCTTTAACTTTCATAGCCAAAAATTGAGAGTCATTGCCAAAGTGTTAGAGCTTCAACGATATTGTTAGTGTCATCTCCAATTCCCCAAAAGAGAGTAAATTCAGTTGTTTCATCTGGGCTTAGGAGAACCCCTCCCCCTCATGCCGCCCATGGATTACCTTTGGAAGCTCCATCAAAAAACAAAGCATGTTGATGAAGCACCTTCCTCTAGTTTGAAAATCTAAGCGGGTCCATACGGATTTCCCAAAGCTCTAGCAGATAAGAGTAAGCAGAAACATCACTAGGGGCCTTTGGGATTAAGCTCAACATCCAATTTTCTTCGATAGGAGGGAGATAAGACTTATTCTCTGGAAGAGGAAGAGAGTGAATACATTCTCCCAGCAATGCCTTAGCTATGACTACCACTTGAGCAAGAGTGGAGGTTTTCTCTTTGAAGAGGCGGGTGTTTTGTTCCAGCCAGAGCAACCAGAAAGTAAATTTTTGAAGAGTCATCCAACATATTTTAAGCTTGTCTTTCTTGTGAATGGTAAAGGGGCACATTTTATCCCAGCTGCTGAGGAGGGTTGAGATTTTTTCTAGGAGAGTTACTTGATTCGACCAAGGAAATAGAGCTAAATTCTAGACCTCTTTTGCAAAGGGACAGGTTAGTAGAAGATGATTGGCAGATTCTTCCTGTAGACAACAGAGAGGGAATCTTGTGGGACCTTCCCATCCTTTTTTTAAAATATTATCTCCCATAATAATACTAATGTGGGCCAAAGTCCAAATAAAAATGTCTACTTTTGGTAGAGTTGTGGCTTTCCAAATACCTTTCCAGAGAACAAGGTTGGGAGGAACGTTGGGAATTGCCTTAAACTGCTTGTATCCCTGAGTCGTTGTGTATTTTCCAGAGTGAGCGCCCCAGCCACGAGAATCCTTCGTAAGTGCAGTGATAGGGGATTTACCTTGAAGCCCGGAGAGCAGAAGCAACTCTTTATTATGTAAATGGATTGGATAGTTTAGTATACTCCATTGTTTCCAGGTTCTTATTTCATTGTTATTCCAGATAGAGATATCCCAAAGCACAGTTAAATTTTGGGATTGGAGCCACCATTTAAGGTTGGAGGTGCCCGACAAGGAATCCAGAGGCGGATCCCCAAGGACATAATCCTCCCATATGCAAATGTTTTTTCCATTGCCAAGAATCCAGGTTAGATCAATCTTGAAGAGGGAGAGAGATTTTAGGAAAATAGTGAATATTGGAGATCCTTTTGAAGATTTTGGAGCTGAATCAAGACATTTTTTCCTTGCCCCTAAGAAGTACTTTTTCCAAAGAACTTGTTTACTCCAAGTTAATTTCCCTGTTATCAAATTACAGAGAAGTTTAGCGCCAAGAGCCATGTTTTGAGTCTTGAGATCCCGGATCTGGAGTCCCCCTTCTAAGAGTGGCTTAGTAATTTTCCCCCAGCTCACCAACGAAAGCTTGTTTTCATTGTTTTTCCCACCTTTCCACAAAAAACGTCTAAGAAGTGACTCGATCTTGGAGATGAATCCAATCGGAGCAAGTAAAATGGAGCATTGATAGACTGGAACGCTGGAGAGAACCTATTTAATGAGAACTAGTTTCCCAACCATATTTAGACAAGAAGCGCCCCATGAGTTAATTAAAGTCTTCAGATTATCAATAAGAGGAAGCCACTGAGATGATTTTGGGGAATATTTGAAAATGGGTATCCCTAAATATTTAAAATAATAACACTAATTTTTTCCTTCAATTTCCAGAATTCTAGAGATTTCCACCATTTCCCTTGGGGAGAAATTCCAACCAAAAACTTGGCTTTTTCTGTAATTGATTTTTCTTCCTGAAGCCTCCTTATAAAGATCTAACTCGTGTTTGAATTTTATGGCTATAAGAGTGCTAGATCCTCCCAAGAGAAGCATGTCGTCGACAAACTCGACATGATTTATTTCTTTGGCTCCTCTTGTCATTCTGAGACCTAATAAATCTTGATGGAGATGACAATGCTCCAGCTGGAAGCTAAGCACCGAGTCCTGGATAACATAAAGAAGATGCGAAAGAGGGCATCCTTGTCTAAGCCACCTAGAGGCTTGGAAGAAATTTGTAGCATGACCATTGACCAACGGAGCTATCCAAGGGGATCCAATACATGCTTTCACCCAATTGATAAAATTAGGGGCGAAGCCAAATCAAAGCATTATCTGAAAAAGGAAATCATGTCAAACTCTATCAAACGCGTTAGCCAAATATAATTTGACAATCATACCTTTTTATCGACAGAGAGTACTGGTGTGGATGGCTTTGTGGACCAATAAAATGTGATCGATAATCTTCCTCCCTTTGATGAATCCACCTTGATTTTCTGGAATGATTGCTGGTAGGATTCTTTTAATTTGGTTGGCTATCACTTTTGTAATGATTTTGTAACCAATATTGCAGAGTGAAATTGGTCGAAATCAGTCGAAGGAAGTGGCACCTTTCTCTTTAGGAATGAGGGACAAGAAGGTAGAGTTGGTATTCCCTCCGATCTTATTGCAAGTATGTGATTTCATAACCATTCTATGAAGATATTTTTTAAATGTTTGCCAACAGGCTTTGAGGAAACTAGGTGTGAAACCATCGGGGCTGGGAGCCTTGTCAGGTTCCTTTTCGTTTAAAGCTTTTTTAATTTCTCTTCTGGTGACCGAAGTAGTGAGGATTTGGTGGGAATTCAGATGAATTTTAGAGGGAACCAAGCTTAAACTATGGTGGCAGTTTTCATTCTGAAGATGAGGCTCCTATGTATATATTTCTTTGAAGTGATTATGAGCAGTTTTTTTTATTCCTTCGAAGTCAGAGACTACTTGGTATTGAAGTTGGATTTCCTTTACAGAGTTAACTTTTTTTCGAGCTTCAACGTGTTTATGAAAATAAGTGGTGTTCCTCTCACCTACTTTTAACCAGAGGCTTCTAGATTTTTGCCTCCAATAATTCTCTTCCAATTTGCATTTAGAGTGAAGGGTGTGTTGAAGAGTTACTTCTTGCTCCAAATTGTCGGGAGTGATAGAACCTTCTTCCATATTTAGTTGATGCCTTTCCAATTTATGTTGAGATTCCAATCTCTGTTTAAGAGGAGATTTCATGGTTTTAACCCAATCTTTGAGAGCTCTTTTGAGCCTACGAAGCTTTTCTTCCCAGACAAAGAAGGGGGATCCAGAAACCGGTTTTTGCCAAACATTGAGGACCAGATCTTGGAAACCTTCCTGCTGAATCCATGAGGGGCTAAATTGGAAGGGGACAGGTCCCAGATTTGTGTCTTTGGAGAGTTTAAGAAGAATTGGTTTATGATCAGAGGAACTGAAGGGGGAGATTTTAGAGACAACATTAAGACCTAAGATTAGAAAGGATTTTTGGACCAAGAATCTGTCAAGGTGAGCAACTATGTGACCCGATCCGATTCTTTTGTTGGACCAAGTAAATTTTCCATAGGAAGGCTTGATATCATCCATATCCCATTCTAGAATGATATCTTCAACCCATTCACGGATTGGGTCTCTGACTATTGAACCCCCTTTTTTTTCCCCGAGAGAGAGTGTGACATTGAGATGAGATCCGCAGCTAAAACAATATTTCCCAACTGATGGGAGCTGAGGGATTCTCTGATAAGGTCCCAACATTTATTTATTTATTTTTTTCGAGAGAGAAGAACTAGAGCATAAATGTTAAATAAACAAACCTAGTAACATGAGTCCTTGTGAAGAAGTTGGGTGAGGATCCAATGAGTGCAAGATTAAGTGAGAACTAAATCAAATTTAGAAGCGTCCCATAAGGTGCCTATTCCACCAGAGGCTTCTCTAGCCCTGACAACTACACCTGCTCCTTTTTTCCAAAATTTCTGACTAGAGAGGAGGAAGTCCTGTTCCTCCATTTTAGTCTCCTGGATTAGAAGGATATCTGGATTTGAGGTGCAAATCAAATCTTTCATCGCTTCTTCTTTAGTTCTGCTCCCTAATCCTCTGCAATTCCAGGAGATGACCTTCATTACTTACTTATGGGGTTTGTAGAGGCCCCCTTAGAGGGTTATCCTTGATGCCTGACACTTCTTGTGTTTTTAAACATTCTTTCCAATTTTGGTTGAGATCCTTGAACCATGTCCTTGTAGGTGGTTGTTTTCCTCCTTTCTTTTTCCATTTTTCGACCTCTGGTAACTAGTTTTGGGGATGTTTGGGAGATGTCAAATTCATCCTCCTCTTCTTCCGAGCTTTCGACCTCTTTTCCTGCTTCCCGTGCTTTAGATATATCTCCTGAGTCTTGGAAAGGAGGTAGTTCCTTTCCATCCTCCTTTTTCCCTTCCGGATTGGATTGGCGTTCAACAACACTTTCATTAGGATCCTTTGCTTCAGCTTCTAGATCCCCAAGGCCAAATAAACTATTTTCAGTTTCAATAGGGGTTTTCTGAGTCTCCTTGTTCTTACTTGGATTTGACGAGTTTGGATTAGGGGGTTTACTTTCCCTTCTGGAGGTTGATTTAGGATTTGGCTTTGGGCGATTGGGTTGCTGCCACCCTTCCCCTTGCTCCTTCTCCTGTTGAGTGGGAAAAAATTTTGGACAGTGATTTTGGAAATGCCCATATTCATGGCAGCCTTTGTACTTGAAAGGAATTTGTTCGTAGTGCAGCTTTTGAAAGTGTTTTCATTCTTCTACAATTAACTTGATGGCTTCCAAGAGACCGACTTCAAGATCTACTGCCACGCAGATCTGGGTGCAAGAGTACGGGTCCTTAGGATCTTCCTTGTCAATGTAACATCCCAGTCCATTTCCGATTGATTGTAGTGATTCCAGATTACAACAGTGAATCGACAGATTGGGTAAACGAACCCAGACCGAGACCGCTTTGGAACATCCACTGCCAGATCAAAGTCTGGCGTCCATCTATTGAGGTATAGCCCCTGCAGCCCCATGAAGTATGGCTTGTTTCTAAAGATCATATCATGGTCATCTTTGGAGATGAAATCAAACAAGAAAAAACCTCTTCCAACTGCATAAGAGGTAACATTGTTAGAGATCAAGGGTCTCTAGTTTTTTTGAACCCAATTGTGAGTTGTTCGTGGGGAAGGCCAGAGCCCTATAAACTGTCAAACCAAAGCCCGATCTGCTAAGGAAACTACGATACACATAGGTTGATCCAACAAAAGAGCAATTTTTGGGATGTCATCAATCGTTTAGATGAATTTTGGAGGGGATCTAGTTGAAGCTTTCTACCCTTGCGCGTTGATGAGGCCCCTGAAGGCTTCAACATCAACAACAGGGGGAGGCAGTGGGTCACCGCCTCCAACCGAACTCATGGAGGTCTGTACGCTTGAAAACCCTGCAGTTTTTTGCTCCGCACTGCTCTCTCGATCGGGCCAAATGCCAACCGTTCTTCGAACCTATAATGTCCATTGTTACTATTGCAAAAAGTGAATCTTTACCAATACTTCTAGGATGAATTATTTCTAGAAAAATAACTTGTAATATAATCCATTATTTTATATATTATTGATCATATATAGATTTCAATCTAATTTCCCTTTTATGTTCGATATTCTTCAATAAATAAACTTTTTCCTTTTGAGTACACTCAATTTTTTCAATTTTTTTTTAGTTTTTATCATTTAAATTTCATAATTTCCATTGAATAAATAATTAACTCTTTCCAAAGAAAATAGGTAGAAAGATAGATTCTTATATTAAAAAAAAAAAAAGATTAATGACATCCTCCGTTTAAAAAAACACTCAACATAATCACCACCCATCATAACCCGCCGTAACACTTAAAAATAAATCGATAACCACTAGTTCTTAAACACCACCGTTTTAAGGAGCATAGTGACGTTTGGAGGATGAACAAAGGTTTTTTAAGAAGTGATTATAAGAATAGCCTTATATTATTGGGGAAGTGATTATATTAAGCTTAGAGTGTTTTATTTGGACTATAAAATATTAAAGTAATTTAAAAGTGAATTAAAAATATATATGAAGGAATTATTCGAGGGATTATTAAAACTTCACAAGTCAAATTCATGGAAAAAAAATTTCCATGTTTAAATTAAATTGCAAAAAATATTTATATTAAGTGAAGTTGACATTAATAAACCCTTACATTGTATATAAAATACTATAGTACTACATCTGGTCCCTGAGGTGTAGGACAGTCGGTGACAGAGTGTGTTGTCAAGCCACTCTGTGTTGTTAAAGTTATCGGTTCGAAACCTGCGGGGACAAAAAATCCAACCATGTTAAAGGTTGGTGTGGCTCAAGACGGATGCGATCCCCGGGTGATTTTGACGGCTTAGATGCCCCTGAGTCGCAGTTTCTCAAGCCACAAGTTAATCGCGTAACCAACAGATTCCGCACAAATTAACAAACAAAAAAAAAATACCATAGTACCAAGGAGAATTAAGGAGAATCTCATAAAAGCTAAAACTTCTTAGTGGGTTCTTGTAACTTGTGAATTCATTTATTATTAGAGAAGGTAAAAGTTTTAGTGATAATGGATCATCTAAGTTTGCAAAAAAAAAATAGATTCTGACGTTAAAAAAGAAAAGAAACAAGATTTATTTTGATTAATTTTAAGTTAAGTGTTAATACAAAGCTAAAGAAAAATGTGTTTTTAAGACAAATCCATTATGATAGTTATTGTCCTAGAAGAAAACAACAAATACATTAATATTGACTTAGCTAACTAATTACAACTTTTTGCATCAAATCGAAAAGCTATTCAAGAAATAATATAACATAAAAAAATCTACAATTGAGATAATTGGTTGGTAGTTATATGTTCAAATTTGACTTCAAAGTATAGTCTATGTGTAAAAACATAGACATCATTTTAGTTGGTCATGGTTGGAAGCATTGGAAGCATTGGGCATTTTTATCTTAAGAAATATTTGACATTTTTCCATAATAAAAAAAATATGGCATTGTAGGGTTTTATAGTGAAGTCATGCACGAAAGTTCTTTTAGTAAAATATATTGAAGATGTATAAGATACGATCCTTCAAAATGAATAGAATTCAGGATAGAAGATGTATGAACTTAAGGAAAATTTTGACAAGAACTTATCAAAGAAAGAATAAGAAAATTCTTAACTAACTCAAACTTTAATCAGAGGTTGTTTAAACAAATAAAAAGGTTAAAATATGAGAAACTAAATAATTAAGACCTTAAAAATAAAGTTGACAAGTTAGAAGATGATGAAGAACTTTCATGCTCAAGCAATCATAATAAAATATTACTTACACAAATTAAGAAGTTAAAGAATGATAAGAAGTCACCATAGGAAAAGCTAGAGCAACATTGTAATGTCCCCTTCCGAGTGATCATGGGACTTGGACGCAGTAGCCTAAGTGATTCCTGTAGGCTATAGTCCTTAAGAAGGGAATTAATTAATTATGTAATGTCCTAAAGGGAAAAGTGCCTAACAAAACGACATTAGATAATTAAAAAGGGGGAAAAAGCAAAAACACCTAAAGTGACTTAGGAAGAATATGAAACATCACTTAAATTGATTAAAATGGTAAAAGGGTTGCAAAATAGTCAACGAACAAATAAAAGGGAAAAAAGGAGGGCGCTCTCTCTCATTCTAGTATTGACATTTTTCTAATTTCTCATTGAGAGAGCTCATTGTGGCTTTGGAACTCTTGGGACAGAAACCCTAGGAGGAATTTTCAGAGATTGGCTTCAGTGGTGAGACCATCCACCCTAGTTAGTCATTCTGGAGAAGAGATCATCCATATTTCTTCCGTGTGCTTCATTGATAACAAAGATATCTTCAGTAGTAGTGCTTGTAATCAGATTTGTGACCGAGTCTAGAGGTGGCAGCTGAGTTTGGTGTTCAAGAGGGTCGACAGTTGGAGGAAGACCGAGTTTCCTTAGAGAATAACGTGGGTTCTTCAGCATGCTCAATTTTTGAGAGTTGGGGCGCATTCTATGTGGTAAAAAGGGAAAATATCATTGTGAGAGTTGAGTCTCCATTTCCGGAGCAACACTATCCCTTCGTGGACCATTTCCTCACTTGTTTCTTAGCTGGTGGAGGCACTGGAAAATATATATATCAGTGATAGTAGATTTTTCCCCAAACCTAGGCACATTACCTGTGACTGAGGGGCCGATTTCTCCATTATCAAAGTCACACTGCATTGTTGGGCTGAGTTATGATGAGAAGGGGGTGAGTTACTTCATTATGAACAAAATATATATGTGTTGGGTCGTGTCTCTTGCTCTGTGACTGAAGTTATTGTTGAGGGTCAAAATATTTTTGCAAGAAAGGCCTTCTCAAGTTCTGGATCATGTTTCTGCTCATTGAGGGCGAATATGGAGTGTGGGTCTACTTGTAGACTGGTGGGAGGTGATTCCTTGTAAGCTAGGCACATTCTCCTTGCAAAATAGGCAACTCCTATTGTGGGTGCTGATATTTGGAAGTGTAAAGTCTTTGGAAACTATCTACAACACCATTTCCTCAACATATGTAAAGACCACCTACAGTAATAAACCACATGTTCATCATCACTTATTTAAAGTTCTATTTGCTGATTGTTTAATGTGCAATGGCTACTGTAATTTTCCAACACAATGATTGTCTTTGAGTTCCTATATATATGTGCTATAAAGTAAATCGTAGCATAGTTGGGTATTGCCATCTTATTTGTTGTCATATATGTTGTGTATCAAATCAATTTAAAGGAAAAACAATGAACTGTTATGAACTTTCTAAACTAGAAAATACCCAAGAATACCAAACAACAAAGTGTTTGACAAAATGTCCACACCATAAACTGTTAGAAAATACCAAAAAAATTACCAAAGATCATTACAGTGGTATCAAAGCCCTCCTTCCTGCCAGCCTGAAGAGGGGTTGTTGTTCATGAGAGGTGAAGACAATAGATTTCTCAATGTCACATACAAAAGTAAAAGGCAGCGAGGGGCATAAAACATATTTGAAGTGGAAGAAGAAGTAAGGGAAAATCAACCAGAGGTTGGACAAGTGGAAAACATGGGTGATGCCAATGGGAAAGGGGAATGAAAATATTGGAGAGCTTAGCAGTTGGACAACGACAACTTACTCAAATTATAACTCAGTTACTCGCCAATCAAACCAATCAGAGTCATGGGAGTAACAACGAAGTAGGGGGGTCCAATGTGAATAATAGAGCCGACAACAATAATGAGGTTCCAGTACTTAACAATACTGGGATCCCTATGCAGATTGGTGTTAGGACCACTAGCAGAACAATCCCTAGACCTCTTTTACCCATTTTTTTAGGAAACCAACCAATGGAAAATCAAGGGCAACAAGTTCCAGGTGAAACTTTTCAGGACTATCTGAGAGAATATCAAGCCATAGGTGATGAGTTTCAGGCATCCATGTCACTTCAGGACTTATGCACAATCAAATACAGGAATAGACCAAGGGATCATAACAGGGTGAAACAGAACAAGGATCTAGCACGGATGATGGGGAAGCTATCCATTCCTTCCTTCGATGGGTCTAATAGGAGCACAGCCAGGGCATGGGTACAAAAACTAGATATATACTTCCAACTCAACCCTATGAACGAGGCCGAAACGATCAAATTCGCTACTCTACACCTTGATGGAGAATCCCACGAGTGGTGGTACCATGGGTTGGTCACGCTAGGATATGTGACTATCACCTCCTATTTGGACTTCACTCAGAATTTAATGGAGAGGTTTGATAAAAATGATCCAGAGCTACATTTCAAAGAGTTAACACAACCCAAACAAGAGGGGTCACCAGATGCTTACATCATAGAGTTTCAAAAGCTAGCAATGACAATGTCAGATATAACGGAGCATAGGCTTGTCATGTTGTTCATTGAGGGGTTGTTAGAACCACTTCGTGGTTGGGTAAAGGCTTTCAAGCCTGAGACCTTGTAGGATGTTATTGTCATGACAAGGGACATGGAGGGTGTTAATATTATGGTAGTTGCGGGAGGTATTTACCTCCACGTGTGAAACTGACGAGAATAGAAGACTCCGGGAAGCAAGAGAAACCCTAATNATTTACCCCCACGTGTGAACCTGACGAGAGTAGAAGACTCCGGGAAGCAAGAGAAACCCTAATGAGTTGGCTAATAACCCTAGAAGCCTTGTCAGCTCAAGAAGATAATTTATATTAGGCTATTAGCCTCCAAGAGAAGAAGTTGACCAGAAATAATAATAATATACTGAACAGACACATATCCAGAAGGAGAAGTCGGCCCCAACAAAACTGGCAGAACCACTATAAATACAGGGCACCAGTTCTCATTTGACAGCATCTCAGAATTGCAATTCCCAGTTTGGTGTGCACTGCAGTTCCCAATTGGTGCGCACATGTGGAGGAGAGTTGCAGGTGCAGGTGAAGCAACAACTAGCTCTCAATATTGGCTTGAATATCTCTTGGCTAGGGTTTGGACTATTTGATCATCCTTTTTGTGATGCACTATCCTTGGGAAAGGTGTGCTACTCTTTGTTTGGCTCTCTAGCCTAGGGTTTGCTTCCGGAGGAATTCTCAGTCAAGGTTAAGGTGCTTGGAGGGAGGCTTCGACCTATGGTTGGGTGACGAAGGTATCATCAATGGTAAAACGAGCACCTAATCTTCTATATTCTAACAGAGGGCATAATCCCTAAAACAATTTTTTTTTCCAAACCCTTTATTCCACAGAAAGGAAAGGACAAAAATCCTATTGGGAAGGAAGGTATGGGTAAGGAAAGGTTGGATGAGGCAACAAAAAATGAGCTAAGGAGAAAGAATCGTTGTTTCCACTGCAAAGATCCATGGGTACCGGGACACAGGTGCCAGGGGAAGGGTCAAGCCCATTATATTGAGGTACAATCAGATTCCGATGAGGAGGAAGAGGAGCATGAGGTTTCTCTTGAGAAGGGAAAAGAGCAGAAGGAAGAGACAGAGGAAAAGAATAGTGAGGAGGCCAAGGAGGTTTTTATGGCCTCATTATCTCCAAGGAGGATTGCATATACTTGGTTCCAGAGTCCAAATTAAAGGAGAAAATTATGAAAGCCATGCACGACACACCTTTAACTAGGAATCTAGGATATTTCAAGACGTACAGGAAGATTAGAGAGAGGTTCTCATGGAAGGGCCTCAAAGATGATATATTGAGGCATGTGCGGGAGTGCGTGACTTGTCAACAAAATAAAGTGGAGTAGACCCACCCTGCATGATTACTTTAGCCACTGCCCATTCTAGAGCATAAATGGGAGAGCATATCCATGGCCTTTATCACAGGGCTGCCAAAGATACAGGGCCGAGATTGCATTTATGTGGTGGTCGATAGGTTGACCAAGTTCGCTCATTTCTTTTCCATATCCTCAGTGTACAAGGAAACACAGGTAGCTAATTTATTTTTCAGGGAGATATTCAGGCTTCATGGGTTGTTGAAAAATATTGTTAGTGACAGGGATAGTCGATTTATGAGTGCTTTTTGGTAGGAACTATTCAGACTCGCAGGCATAGAGTTGACTCCCAATACGAGTTACCACAGACAGACAGATGGCCAAACATAGATAGTGAACAAATGGTTAGAGGGGTATTTGCGTAACTACGTGGTCGGGTAGCAGAAGACATGGGTTAAGTGGTTACATTTGGGTGAGCATTGTTATAACACCACTTATCATATGTCTGTGGGGATGTCACCATTTAGGGCATTATATGGATATGATTCNTCTTGTTTGGGGACAATAGGGATCCCAAGGCCAAAGACTGGATTCAGGAGAGACAAGATATTCTTAAGGCTCTTAAGGATAACCTGCAGATGACCCGGAACCAACAGAAGATATATGTAGATAGACACAGGGTCAAGTGCACCTTCGATGTAGGGGACTTGGTGTTTCTCAGGCTGCAGCCATATAGACAGTCTTCTCTGAAGAAGAGTGGTGCGGAGAAACTTAAGCCACGATTTTACAGACCTTATAGGGTGACCAGGAGAGTTGGTGAAGTGGCTTATGAGCTGGAGTTTCTAGAAGGGAGTAAGACCCATAACATGTTTCACGTCTCATGTCTCAAAAAGGCATTGGGACAACAAATCACAACTTCAACATAACTACCTCCATTGGATGAAGAGGGGAAGCTAGTACTAGTTCCTGAGGAAGTATTGGAGGTTTGGGGAAAAAAGCTTTAGAACAGGGTAATCAGGGAATAAATGGTCAGATGGAGAGAGTTGCCTACAAAAGATGCCACTTGGGAGAGTGAACAAATTTTGTAGCACCCGAATTTGCAATTTCTTGGCGACAAGCAATCTCAGGGAGGGAGGACTGTAATGTCCCCTTCCGAGTGATCATGGGACTTGGAAACAGTAGCCTAAGTAATTACCATAGGCTATAGTCCTTAAGAAGGGAATTAATTAATTATTTAATGTCCTAAGGGGAAAAGTGCCTAACAAAACAACATTAAATAATTAAAAAGGGGAAAAAGGGAAAAAAGTGCATAAAGTGACTTAGGAAGAATATGAAACACCACTTAAATTGATTAAAAGGGAAAAAGGGTTGCAAAAGAGTCAACGAACAAATAAAAGGGAAAAAGGAGGGCACTCTCTCTCATTCTAGTATTGACATTTTTCTAATTTCTCATTGAGAGATCTCATTGTGGCTTTGGAACTCTTGGGATGAAAACCCTAGGAGGAATTTTCAGATATTGGCTTCGGTGGTGAGACCATCCACCCTAGGTAGTCGTTCTAGAGAAGAGATCATCCAGATTTCTTCTGTGTCATTCATTGCTAACAAAGATATCTTCAGTAGTGGTTCTTTCAATCAGATTTTTGACTGAGTCTAGAGGTGGTAGCTAAGTTTGGTGTTTAAGAGGGTCGACTAGTTGGAAGAAGACTGAGCTTCCTTAGAGAATAACGTGGGTTCTTCAACATGCTCAATTTATGAGAGTTGGGGCGCATTCTATGGGGTAAAAAGGGAGAATATCATTGTGAGAGCCGAGTCTCTATTTCCGGAGCATCACTATCCCTTCATGGACCATTTCCTCACTTGTTGCTTAGCTAGTGGAAGCGCTAGAAAATATATATCAGTGATAAAAGAGTTTTCCCCAAACCTAGGCGCATTACCAGTGACTGAGGGGTCGATTTCTCCATTATCTAAGTCGCATTGCATTGCTGGGCTGAGTTATGATGAGAAGGGGGTGAGCTACTTCATTATGAACAATATATATATGTGTTGGGTCGTGTCTCTTGCTCTGTGACTGAAGTTATTGCTGAGGGTTGAAATATTATTGCAAGAAGGGCGTTCTCAAGTTCTGGATTGTATTTCTGCTCATTGAGGGAGAATATGGAGTGTGGGTCGACTTGTAGACTAGTGGGAGGTGATTCGTTGTAAGCTGGGCACATTCTCCTTGCAAAATAGGAAGGTCCTATTGTGGGTGCTGATATTTGGAAGTGTAAAGTCTTTGGCAACTATCCACAACACCATTTCCTCAACATATGTAAAGACCACCTACAGTAATAAACCATAGGTTCATCATCAATTATTTAAAGTTCTATTTGTTGATTGTTTAATGTGCAATGGTTGTTGTAATTTTCCAGCACAACGATTGTCTTTGAGTTCCTATATATATGTGCTATAAAGTAAATCGTAGCATAGTTGGGTATTGCCATCTTATTTGTTGTCATATATGTTGGGTATCAAATCAATTTAACAATGAAATGTTATGAACTTTCTGAACTAACAAATACCCAAGAATACCAAACAACAAAGTGTTTGACAAAACGTCCACACCATAAACTGTTAGAAAATACCAAAACAATTACCAAATATCATTACAAACATATAAAGAAAGAATCATTGATTGGTAAAATAAACAATGACCAATCCAATTGAATTAGAAGATTTGATCGGTGTAAAAATCCAAGCCATGGAGGAAGGTGTTGTAACCTTTGAGATGTGGATAGGAAACTATGCCAAGGCATTCAAAAGATTTGATTGATTTGTTTTTAAGTAGATTTGTCCTAAAACTGAGTATTTTTTTTGCTAATTTAGGCTTGTATCTTTAGTCTTTGAATATTTAAAGATTTAATATTAGAAGACAAAATCATTCTATGTTCTAGACAATTAAGACTTTAGAAGATGAAAGAAGTTTTTTAGAGAAAACAATCTGGAAATTAAAATAATGTATCCTTTGATAAATATTACAAAACTTTCAACAAGAATAAATGATGTTTGATTATGTATCTTAAACCATAATATAGTTACAAAAATAATACTTCTTCTTGTTTCAAAAAGGAATAATAAAATATAAGCACATGTTTTCTTTATACTCACAATATATTTGAAGAAATATGAAACTTTTAATGATACCTTTGCAACGTTATGATGGTAGTTGTTGTACTAAGTCATTATAGTCATGGCAGTAGATACATTTAAGAAGAATCTAAGATCATGAAAATAACATAAGGAGAGAGAGATCACATAATCTGAAACATAAAACTTTTGCAGAATGTTTATTAAAGCTTAAGCTCGAGCCAAAAATTTCTCTTTATATTGAGTTCTCATGAACATTTATACAAGTTAGGTCGAAAACAAAAATGGTTATTCGATCCCATTTATTAGAATATTGAGATACAACAAAATCGTTGACTCCTTATAAATAGGATAACTGGAGGAGTCAAATCCTAATTTTATTCATCTTCTTTGGTGAGTTATCCCGCTAACAATTGGGGGAGGATATTCCAAGTCACATCTAAAGGATAACTGAATAATTTCATTTTCCTGAATGCAATATCCAACGTAGTGTATCTTTCGTATGTGGGGTTATGTGAAAATAAGTTCTTTGTCTGCCATAAAAGATAGAAGTCTTCTATGAATAGGTCAACAATGGTCTGACCTCTTAGAGTATTGGCCATATTTTGAAACTTCTCATCTTTTTCCCTGGCAATGAACAAGCTTTTTATGTAGTTTTCATATGACAATAACTTGCCATCTTTATCCAAGGATGAAGGTAACCCCATCTTCACTAAATTTTCAAATTTGTTGGAAAAAGATTCCACATTTCTTTTCAATGCTAAGCATTAGTTTTGAGCTTGTTGTATTAGATTCCTCTTTGTGAAAATTCTTTTAGCTTCCATCACCATTTTTGGTCTATCATTAACACCTTTGTTTGACAATGTCTATCTAGAGTTGGAATTTATGAACTTTACGATTTGAGTGGCAACTTGGGGTTTTGTTCCTAATTCATGAAATTATTTATGGATTACTCATCTACTTCATCTATTAGTAACATTTCATCATCTATTATTTTGAAATAATCCCAAAGCTTGGCTACTTCACCGATGATTTCATCCTAGATGAGATGTTTTGACCTACCAAATATTGTTTACCTGACATTTTAGACTTCATCTGTTCCATATCAGTTAACATCTTAGCCTCTAGTTTCTGATATTTTGCAATAATTTTGTCTTTATCGTTGATTTCTTCTTTTTACTATGAGATTGTTTTCTTTAAGCTTTCAATTTCAACACCTTTCAGGTTTAGATATACTAATTTCCTTGATAGTCCAGCTGTTGGATCTGATGTCTATGTTTCTTGAAGAGAAGAAGACCCTCCTTTTAAACTTTCAATATGATTTTCATACATTTCCATTTTCTCTCCCATCTCTACCATTTTCTTCACAAGTTAGTCTTTTTCTGCCTGGATTGCCTATAGTTCTAGGGTCTGTACATGGTCAATTCCTGGGATTTTAAGCTTTTACTTCAGAACTTGGATTTCTTTGTCCTTTGTTTTTATCAGTGCTTGAATGGATGCCTCATCTTTTGGATTAGCTTTGAATTATATTATCCATTGTTCTATCTCCTCCACTCTTATTTGTCTGGTCCTGGTAGCCAAATTTTCATTCTTTAACTAAGTCCTAAGCTTATCATTTATAGCTTGGAGTTTCTTGATTTCAAGATTAGCTATCATGGCATCTTTGTTTATCATTTCTGCAGTTTGTCTGTGCAATTCCAATTTATCCAAAGGATGAACGATATTTATATCAATGGAGATGTTTTTTACTTTTTTATGCTCCTTTGGCTCCATGAAAGTTATATTCAAACTCCCTTTCTCATAATCTACAACTGAGATCATTATGGTCTGATAAGCATCATGGTCATAGAATTTGGAAATCATACTCTTCTTGATGCTTACACCCGCCTTTCTAATTTCCATGAATTGTTGAACTTGGTATAATTGCTTTGATTGATCAATAGTCCATGATTCTGTTTCTCTTTGACTTCCCACACTTTTGAGATTTTCTAAAGATGTTACCTCTACAGTCACAACATGGCCCTTTTTCTTTTGGCATTATTTCTTTAGGCAATTCTGGATCTCCTTCTTC